>OMLM01013964.1:46815-65971 GCA_900302695.1 Helostoma temminkii | reverse complement strand
GACAAAAACAGATATTAAATGGCAAATAAGACACAAAGTTACTAAAGAAAAAAAAGGTATTGGGATCCTTTCTCTTGGTGTGACTCAAATCTGACAAATAATAAATACAGAAATGAAAGTAAACATATGCTCCACTCAGAAACATTTTGCAGGTACTAGTTAACAAACTAGAGGAGAATATTTCAGCATATTTTTTGTGAAAAACTTAAATCTGAGTCACTTGCAGGCAAAAAGATTAGATGTGGGGCACTTCAGTATAGAATGTGTGCATAAGATTCTCAGCTCAAACACATACACCTGTCTCCACCCTATTTCCCTGCATTACCACTTGGCTCCACCCGGCTCCGCCCACTTACTCACCTGCTCTGCTCCAGCTTATCAAGGGCAGTATATAAGCTCACCACCACACATTCGTCCTCTGATTGTTTGTCTTAAGGTTCTCCAGTGTTGGCTGGAAACTCATCATGCTTTGTTTCACTGGCACTTTGCTGCCCTGTTGTATCAGTAAGTCTGTTCAAATACTGGACTTTGTTTAGGTGTAGTCTGCACTTCAGCCTTGTTTTCCTCCGTGCTGATCTTAGTATTGACCTCTTGCTCTGCCTACTGACCGTGAATTTACCTGCCTGTTTATTGACACTTGTGCTGGAAACAAATTTGCTGAAGAATAATTGTCTGGACACTGTTATCTGTTACTCCACCCGGGCTTCCCAGACACAGACATAGATTCTCTGATTGTTTTGTTTGTCTTTCACCCTGGCTATGCTACTAGGCCTTAAACCTGTGTTTTCCTGTTGGCCTGTACATTTCACCTTAACTACTGACTATGCTTTTAAACCTATCTTTATAATTACCCTGCCGGCATCGCCAGTGCTCGCTATTTATCTTGTGTGGCTCTTATCTTCATGTAAACTGAACCTTTACATGCGCTGCCATCTCTGTGTCCTGTTCTCCATATTAGACAGTCACCTATTGACTGCATTACATCATTAAATTGTTTTAAAGTTATGTTTAGTCAGTGGCCTGTTTCAATATAAAATGTCTACACCCACTTGTACAATGTCTAACATTAAATCCAAACAACATCTCTCCTCCTGTGCTGCTTAGATAATTTTACCATGTAAAACAAGAATATCAACATCCTGAGTGAGGTTAGTCCCATCTTCTCTCAACCTGATACTAAAGAAACCTCATGATTTCCTGTGTTTGAAAGTGCTGCCTCTTAAGATGATCCAGCCATAGACTACTTTTCTTACTACAATATCACTGGGAGCCCTAAATAAGTATTAAACATAATTTCTAGGAGGCAATTTCCAGCTTAATATGCTGGGATAAACACAGCTTCACAATTACAAGTTACAATTTAACCCTCTAATGCCATTTGTATTGTATTTAATAAACAAAAATGTTTTGATCAAAGAATAACCATAAACTTCTGTATCGTATTTGATACATCTAAAATCCCAAAGGCAGAAGTCATTTCAATAGATTTTTTGGAATGTTTTGACTATTATTTGTTAGGCCGGGCTTTACAGCACAAGAACAACACAAAAGCATGGTATTAGGTTAGTGGCTATAGCCAATACAATTCCAGTAAATGCTATTCTAGGTCACTAGTACATTTTAGCTGAATGTACAATGTGTTATGTCCTTCTAGATAAAACATAGCATCTTGGCTGTGACTTTTTACGTTAAATTTTGTTACTTTAAATGGCTTCAAATTGTGAGTTGTGTGTTTAAAGAATGGTTTGCTCTTCAAATAAATGATGTAAATGATGCTGTGTGACCAATATACAAAAGATGGAGGACTGTTACTGTTTCCAGGATAATATCGACTGAAGACTGAGATGAAATGGCTCATTAAGACTCTTTTTCCCAGCACTTGATGGATTGTGTAGTGATTAGCAAAGGGTTAAACTCAGCCCCCTCCCTGGCTCTGCAGGATGGTTTGGATAATCCTTTCTCCCCTCTGCTATCAGCAGCAGAGGTGGTCGACCCTCCTCTGTAGTATGCTACAGATGGTGGAGGAAATTAGTCTGCACACTATGATCAGGATCAGAGCTAAAACCCTGAAAACAGCCGCGTTCCCCTCAGGTGGAGGTTTCTAATCATCAGGGAAAATGCTGCTCTTTCTAGATATTACAATTTATTTAGCTAGAAAGACATACACAGGTTAATACGTCAATATTTTTTTATCAGAGTAAAATTTGATTTGCAGGATGCACTGCTAATTTTCCTAGAGTAACCGATGTTTCCTGCTCTTACATTCTTACAATGAAACATCCTTGCATTGACGCCACTCTGAGACGACAGACTCCCTCTGTCTGCCAATCCACAACAAATGCAGTAAGCCAATTAGAGATAACTATCATGCAACTTAATTGAATTAGTATTGCTGATTTGCCATTCCTCTTTCCATTTAGGCCCTGCAATCCACACAACCCCCCCCTACAGCATTTACACTCCATTACAGAAGGCAGGCCGCACACAAACACTTTATCTGAATGTAGGAAGGAAAAGCCAGACTGTAGAAAAGCAAGTTATCTTTCTAAACACGCAGATGGCCAATTCGGGTCCTCCATGGCCTCTGTCCTACTTCTTTTGCAGCCATCCCTGCACTTGCAGCTTCTGATTGGCTGAACACACCTGATGCAGGTAATTGGCAATGGTTAAGCACTTTGCAAGTTCCAAATTATTTGATGTAAATCTTCCTGGATATGAGTATATGTTACTAGAACATAAAGAAAATGACCAATTCTTTAAAACCTTCTAGGAAACTCCAAACCTGTAAAATGAACAGACTTAATCAGAAGCAGGGTAATTTGTAATTCTTGGTAGGTTTGTTGTGGGATTGAAACATATGGTGGGAGGAATAAGCGGCCGCCGATCTTCAGTTTAAACCGGAGATAAAACGGGAGATAAAGGCTTAGTGAGAAACTAAGACAAAACCTTCTCAGCAGAGTGGAGAACAGATGAATTGTACCACAAAACTGGATTTCTTTAAGTTTTTCCACATTGAGTCTTTAAAATACAGAATAAAAGATTTGTTCTTGTTTTGTCAAATGTTGCTCATTCAAAGTATATGTTGCTGCTGTTGATACTTCAAAATAAAGATAAAAGTCAATGAAAAAATAACAAGAGTTTTGTGAATATTTAACATTTTCTTTAAATGAGTTTTTCATGCAGGTTCTCCTTTTTATAAAAAGATTTATGCTCTAAACAAAGCAATATGTCATGCATGATGTGCTAAAGCTGGGTTTTATGTTTGTGTAAAATGTCAGGGGAGAGCTGCATGGGGAGGGGAATTCCAAAAGTCAAGTTGTCTTAATATAAAAAACTTTTTTTTTTTTTTAAACTCGAACCTTATTTTCTGCTTTTCCACATAATTGCCACTGATCCCAATGCACTTTTGCAATCTGTGGATCCAGCTCGGCAAGCTCTTCATTCATTGCCGCTAGGCTTCATCTCCAGGGATACATTTCTGGAAACCCAGTATGTTTCCACTTGAACACTTAGAAGTCCTAAAAGTTTTATCAGAAGTTCTGGTGTCAGGAGATGACGAACCCAGCGAGCAGTAGAAGTTCTTCACGTAGAATTTGTCCTTTCCTCAGCACTTTAAGGTTGATCAAAGATCTTGACCAACGATCTTGTAGGGTGTGCCTCTCTTCAATCATCTTTGGTCAAATAACTAGTTTGATACTGGAAAAACCTCTTCTGGACAGTTCAGAGATGGTTCCAAGGTGAACTTCCAGCCTTCTGAAGCTTTCTGTTGCTGATTAACAGTGATGACAATGACTCATTTGTTCTCAGCAGAGATACTGAAAAGTTTTAACTGGGTGGTTATGACATATGTCGTAGTAGATGTATTTAGTTAGCTTTAGAATAAAGCCAGACTAGCTGTTTCCAGTCTTTATGCCAAATCAGGCAAACCAGCTGCTGACTGTTGTTATACTTACAGACCCAAGTGGTTTCAATTTGAACATGAACTTCAATGGAGAAAGGGACAAAGGAAATATGAAATCGGGTGCCTTTTTATTATCTACTACAAGTAAATTTTTGGACTTAAGTGAAAGAAAGTTAAAAAAAAAAAAAGTAAAGTAAAGCTCCTTCACTCGTACTCACAAACTTCAGAAAAGGCTGCTTTTCCAGCTGGTTTTGATTCTGAAGTCTTTTAAATATCAGAGCTGTAGAGGGACATGAATATGCTTCAGATCCCTTTTTGTATGTATCAAGGCTGAAAACTACAAGAGTAAAACTGACCCTGATTTCATTCACATCACTGAGTATCTACGTTGGCTGCACTTGTCAGTGTGATACAAAATTCCATTTATTATTTCTGATCTACCAGTAGCAAAATGTCTTGCACAGGATTTTGTGACAGTTTCCTATTATTTGCATCCTATAGATCTTTAAAAGGTGAATGATGAACAGACTCAAAAGTTACATTAATGTAATTTGAATCTGGCTTCACTTGCGTTGAGTCTTGGACTGAGAGACACATTAAATTGTTTTCATTTCTTTTGGTTTCTTTCAGAGAAAAACTCGCAAGCTTGTGACATCTTACTGCGGAAACAGTCTGCTGGTGAGTACAACCTCTTCATCGGCTCTAAATTAGCCAGTAAGCAGCTGGAGTTCAGTGTGTTGCTCAGGAGTGTCTCAGTCATTACGGTGTGCAGTCATTAATTTTGCCTGTTGGGATTTTAAACTACTAGTCTTCTGTGCAAAAACCTGCAACATCAGTCTGAAGTGAAATAAATCAGAAGACCCTTCTCTTCTTTTTCAAACCTTCTTGAAGGTCTTTAACCTCATCCAAGAAGCTAATCAGTGATGTTGTGAGTGATTTAGAACAGGCTAGCTCCACTCTGCCGTCTGGCAGGCAGTGATAGTGCCTGGGAGAGCTGTTAGGGCTGCTGACGTGGAACCAACCATGTCCAACAGCACCACAGAGAACTCAACGCTATCACTGCTGCTGTTGAATGTGAAGAAAAAATCTAAAACCTGAGCCTCATGGAGAGACGACAAACTAACAGCAGCTGGATGAAAAGTGGCGTGCCAAATTAGGCCACTAGTCCATCTTGGTAGATTGCCAGCAGAGCCCAGAAGGATCTGTGAGCCAATCTGAGCTGTGTAAATATTAATCTAGTCAACACAGAGAGTTTAGGGAGTCGTGTTGGGTCCTTTTCAAACATTTGGTTCAGGTATCGGCACCCGGCACCCCGTGGTGATGATACAGTGGTGAAAGTCAGTACAGAATTTTAAAGTATTTTAGATGGGTAGATATTAACCTCTTTATAAGCGAAGAATCAATTACAGCTAGACATTTTTTGTTCAAAGAGTCGACGTGAAATAGTCTCATTTTAATTTTACACCCTTAGACTCTGATGGAGCAAGAAAAAACTTTTGATAGGCAAAACAGTGAAATAACCTCAGAACAACACTAAAGGATCAGACATGAATAGACAAGTTTAGCAGATTTACAGTACAAACAACACTGATAAACAATGATAAAATTATAGCCGCATTTTTTAAACGCTTTGACCTGTTTTGACCAGACCTGACTTGTGTCAGGTAGAGTATCTTCTCTGTGCGTCGATCCCAGCTGACATCATCAGATGCAGTCTACCACAGGGCTGACACAGTAACACAGAAAATCATTTACACTCACAATTTAAAGTCACCAGTTACATTATCATGCAAACCTGCATGTCTTTTGACTGTGGTAGGAAGTCAGAGTACCTGGAGACAACATGCAAACTGTTGCAAAGGCCCCAGTCGGCCGCTGTAAGGCAACAGCGCTACATGCTGCACCACCATGGCGCTTCAAATATTATGTTTTAAAGCAGTGTAGAATGGCACATTTTAATGAAGAGGTTATGTGTCAGAATGTGTCTTTTGTTGGGAGACTTTTTGCTTTAGCTAATAACGTAGTAACCCAGTAAAACCATTACCAGATCTTCTACTCCTTGACTGGGAGTTTCATTTCCACTACAGGGAATTCTGAACCTGGACCGTCATTTATCAAGTGACAAAACTTTACATTTAAGTAAAAGATAAAAGACAAGAAAAAGTTAAAACTACAAAATGCAACTTTTGAGAATCAGGCTATCTGTAGCACAAGGCCAGAACTCAATCCATCACCCAGCATGTCAAATGGTGATGCTGTGTTAAAACCATACACCCATGGTCAAAACAGTGGCATCTCAGACATATGCACAAAAATCTTTTTTGCATCGATGTGATGGAGAAGGTTTGATCGATGTGATGCAGAAGGTCTGATTGGTTAGAAGGGTGAGATCGTCAGAGGAGGCTTTCAAACACGTTGCCACATTGAGTTATGGAGCATGTCTGAAAAAAGTTACATACCAAACAGTAACTTTAATGGTAAACACTTGTGTTGACTGTGTTGTCAACATCTCACATCTGTCACACATTTCATCTTAAGGTGTTGATAATGTTACAGCATCACACTTGACTAGAACATCCATATTTACTCTTATTATAACATTTCAGTTTCTACTAGTGAAGAGTTGTGATTGTGAATTCATCTCTTGTAGAAAAAAGGAAAATGAGACTGAAAAACATTTATCCGTCATTTGCTAGTTGCTTCCTAACAATCACTGTCGACAGTGTTTCCACAATGTGTCACTGCAGTGCTCTGATAGTTTTGTACTAAAACGTGATCCTGCCCTGCATTTAAAACACTTTATTTATACGGGGCCTCTCTGCACTTGTGCTGAAGGTGTGTGCGTGCATGCGCGCGTGCGTTAGGGGCGTATAGGTGGAGGGGAGTGTTGCATCCTCTCACGTGACCAGCCTGTCTGTCCTCTCCTCCTCAGTCCGGATCTCTTTGTTGTGGTTGCAGCTGCTGCTCTCTTTACGCACCGCATCTCCGCTCTGCCGGAACCTCAAAGCGCTTCATTACCGCGCGGAAAAACACAGCCGGCGCGTCCTGATAATCACGCTGACAGGGAACCGGGACGTGGAGGCTCGCTACATGCGCGACGTCTGACATATGAGATAAATTTTCATAAATCTGCCTAAAAAGACGCGGAGCTTTGGTGCGACGGAAGAGCGGATGGCGAGGATGCTGCCACTGCCTCCCCTGCTTCCACCCTGGACAAGCCGGACCGCCTCCGAGGCTTCCTGAGCGCGGAGTCAGGCGAGGAGCTTTCTGCACATTCCTCCATCTTCACCATAGACTTCTGCACTGTTTCTGATCTTTCTTCCGAGCTTTGGTGCTCTCCTTTCAGCGGGACGCAGCGTGGGACAACCAGGGTGTTTTCTGGCACATCTCCTCCTGCACCACCCAGGATTACGCTAAATTGTTTGCACCCCTTTTCACTTGAGCCGACTGGTTAGTCTGCCGGTGTGTGGAGATTGGATCATCACCATGCTGTCAGGCCCTGGGAGACGTCCCGGGCATCCCGGCGGGGTTATCCGGTGCCTGGTGTCCGCCTGCCTGCTGTCTGTGCTGCTCTACCTGTCGGAAGCTCGGGCGTCTTACCCCCAGAGCGGAGAGTGCAAAGGCAAAGGGAAGGACTGCACAGGTAAGAAAGCTGCTGTGTTCTCTGCTGGGTTGATGCGTCTCATGTGGGTGTGCGCCCCATGCACCCTCTAAAACGATAACTTATGGGGGGAAAAATCACCATAACCTTTATATAATGTTGGTAAATCACCGTGCTACTGCTGCACTGCTACTCACAATTCCCTGCAGGCACTTAAATACCTCCATTAATATGCTGTATGGTATTTGGTACTTCTGCTCGGTGGCGAGTTTATAGTGACCTTTGGATCTCATAATGTATCAGACCAGGCTAATTATAGTTGTCTTAATATGGTCTCAGATGTGTCATGGTCTCTGTGTGATTCATCATTGCTTTCCAGCTGACTGAAAGATCAGAATTTACATTAATATTTCCGCATGATGGCAAAAAATCAATGTTACAATGAGCATTGGGTATTAATAGATGGAGTGTATTTTAATCCACTATAGTATATTAATATAAATCAAAGGTGCTTGTGAGTTTGACATTACAGCTGTACTGCACTACTAACCCTGTATATTTATTAAATATTATTGCTATTTTATTCTACAGACCTATAAAGGTTTCTAATAGCTGGGAGGTCATCTATTAAAGTTACCTTTATGATCATGTTTTCTGCTGTCTGAGTAAACACTTAGCATCACCAGTTAAGTTGTGTGCGTTGTTGTTGTTCCATAATAACACTAAACATGATTTCAGTTTCCACGGTGCAATAAGCTGTTTTTTCTGTTTTAAATTGAAGGTATCATTAGAGTTTACTGCCAGGAAAATCAATGTTACTTGCCGGACATGTTTCATCACCAATAAACTCAGTTTAACAATGTGTATATTGCAACAATACAAAAAAGAAGTCATGTGAACTGGAGGGTAAAGCGACTTTAAAGTTTGTATAATTCATACAGGAAACAGTTCTGAAGTGCTTTAAATACCTTTAGTTAAAGGACGGAGAACAAATGTGTGAAATGTTTGTACACAATAAATTTACATCTTATAGATGTAAAAAAAATAAAAGCTAATTAAAAGTTTAAGGATAATGCAAGGTGTCTCTGAAAAACGTACATGTTCTATCAGTGAGCAAACCGTGAGCTCAGAACTGGGAGGGAGGAAAGTCAAAATGTTGGGTGACATTGTGAGTTTGGCAAAAAGAAAAAAAGAAGCATAGATTAAATGTTGGTTGGTGCTTGCATTTGTATTTTACCTTTACACAAGAAGCATTTTCTTTGTCCAGATTTGAATGAACCAGTAAACTTAAACTACAGGCCACAAATCCTGCTCTCTAAGAAATTCATAGCTGATGTCAAAAACGCTCTAACCATACTCGCCACACACTATGTTTTACATTACAGTCATAATACCAGTGAATAATGGTTTGCTGTAAATGCTTGATGCTTCTCCGGGGATGTGTTTTCCCTTCAAAATCTGAGCACACATCCTGCTGCTTCCAACAAAGTGCCACAAGCCATTTTCTTCGTTCCTCCTGTGACTGTAAAAGCCTTCTTTTTTTCTGTTTTCTGATGAACAACAGTTTTGAAAGCAGTGCAGTCAATTATCTTTGCATACTAGTATAAAGATTCAGTACAGTGCAACAAGGTTATTGCTATGCATGGAGGAGCCAGAGTGTGAATTAGACTCTGTGTGTTTAAAAATCAAGGTATTTGGTTTGGGTAGTGACTTGGAACACTTTCATTTGCCTCTGCAGAATATTGCATTATGCTTGAGTGTATTGGTCTTCTGTGTGAGAGCAGAGATCAGCATCGCAGTGCACTTGTCTGTGAGGGAAATGCTCGATCTTTCAATGCAAACACTGAGAGGAGGACCAGAAAAGGCAATTCACTTATTCATTAATAAAACATGACTGAGGTGGGTTATTCCAGACACTACAGAGTGACAGCTAACACTCATTTACATAGCTGTGTTTTTTTCTTTTTAATATTTAATCAAAGATCTAAAGGGAAAGAACAATATACATGCCATAATAAATTTATGAATATTAGATATGAATGCAGCAGGATACAGATGATTGCAAATAGTGTTTACTATAATGCCTGTCAGAATATATTGCATGTATTAATGTGATACAATAAGTGATAGGTCTGGTTGTTCAACTCTAATCTTATATTGATATAATGTATACAATTAAGAATTTAATAGAAATGCTGTTACAAGTCTAAAAAGTACTCTTTATGCAGAATTGATTTCCCATCAATGCATATATATTATTGGATTACAATTACTGATACTGACTAACATTAATGTGTTCATCACTTTAGTGTTGCTGGGATGGAGTATATTTATGATTTTATATGTTGTTTTGATGATGATATTGTATGTTTTGAATCTTAGATTTATTATCTTAATTTCACAATAACACTATAAATGTGTAGTGATGTAGCAGAAATGGAAACACTTTAAGTGGAAATCTCTCAAAACTGTACTTTGCAGCACTGCAGAACTACCTATCATATGCTGTGCTGTGAAAAAGTATTTGCTGCGGTCCCAAAGCCACAGAAATGGCTTTGTAATCCTTTCAGACTGACGCATGTCAGTTATTTGTTTCTCATCCATTTTTGACTTTCTTTAGATCACAGCACGATGTGTTGCTTTTTGAGACCTTTTAGCACGTTTTACTTTGTCAGGCAGCTTCTAATTAAGTGATTTTTTTGTTTGGCCTTGTATATTGGCTAGGAGACAACTAGACTTCTGATTTCTTTACGTCTTAATAGCTTCTGGAAGCTTTAAGAACAACAGATATTTTAAAAGTAATGAACAAATAAGACTCCAGGCTCTGACTGTATGAGCTACAGTACTGAGTTACCAACATGTTGTAATCACACAGGATCAGATGATGATGTTTCCTGGCATCACTATTTGACGCTGTTTCAAAATGACAGTTGTGGAAACATCATAGTTTGGTTGAGTTCAAGGACAACTTGGGGACAACTTGAGATTAGGCACATAAAAATCAGGGTTATCTTTAGGTATAAAATAAAATGCATGCAGCGAAAAGGTGAAAAAGTATTTTGTTAAAATGGTGCGCATGTGTGTAACTAAAGATTCAAACTTCAGCCTCCTATGGCAAAGTCATGTCTTGCTGACTGGTACCACACTCCTCCCTACATGGACGTTTGACCCTAATATGCTATGTTATTGCTCTAGGTGTCATATATTGATACGCCTAGATTAATACTGTCATCAGTGTCATCTCTGTGTGTGGCCTACAGATGCAAAGAGGCATCTTTAGTGCTAGCAGGCCTGAGTAACCCACCACAATATATTTATATATTTACAATTTTTTCAAGCAGTGTCTGTTTGCTGCTTAAAAGATTAATAAGAAAAAATCAGACACAAACATTACATTCTGTCAGACTCTGCTAAGAGAGCAGGGTGACAGCATCCTCAGAGCTGTTTTAAAATATTTGTATTAGCACATGGACAGCTGCTTCACAGCCCTAGACAAACCATTATCGGTGAACTGTCCTGTTTCAAAGCGTTTAGACAGAAGTCAACTTCTGTGGGAAACGGCTTGTTATTGATGTTCTGTCCAGCTCTCATGTCTGAGAACAAATGAGATCAATGAATATGAATCTGAGTGTGAATCTCTGACATCAAAGTTAGCTGTAAATCCTCTGCGCATGTTTGTTTTTCCTGTCAGCTGGCTCAAACCACAGCTCTGTTTTCCACATGTTTTTGTCATGTAATTTTGTGTTTCACAGAGCTTTTGATTTGGGATGCACGGTCCTCTGGAGCCACATGTGTTCACCACACACACCCCTCTCCATTTTCTCGTTCAGAGTGCACATTACTGGTCTTTCCAACATGTCCACTTTTATTAATTTCATACAGAAGCCGGTCAGGTATAAATCAGTGACTGATTTAAATGGTACCTAAATGAATCATCTTTTAAAACATGTGCAATTTCATGGACTATAATCTAACCTGTCACATAAACACACCTCTTATATCTACTCCAGTTATACGTAAAGGTATAACTGAAATCAAGTATTTAAATAATGTTTATCACAAAGTAACCATGGTTTTATGTGATTAGTTCATAATTAATAGATCTCAAGTTGAGCAATGTTAATTCAGTGTTACTTCATATATTTGCTGAATTACAGTTTATTTCCCCTCAAATACTAAACTACTCAACAATGGCAAATTTTGGCAAAGTAGGTCTATGCAAGTATATACTTTGTCATCCAGTTTAATGGTACATTTTGAAGAGTGATCATACATCCCTCTATAAAGGACTTTAATACTGCTTTACTACTATTCATTTTTCTAAATAATGCTCAAATAATTATTTTTTTCCTTTTGAAAATAGCTGAAAAGATTTTGAGGATAAACTTAAACATTATATGATATGATAATCTGTTGGTGTTTACCTGTAACAAAAATTCCAGGGTAGCAAGGCGATAAGCCTTATCTTGGCTGTGAGTAGTGGTTGAATTCAGCCATTACTCTGTTTATAGCTATGAAATTAAATTAATTATCCTGTGTTGTATATAGGATTGAAGAGTGGGTTACATCATTTTGTTTAAAATATACCACAGTGTGTATTTAGTCACGATACCCTGCAAAAATATTTGCAGGGCTTCCAAAATCATTCAGAGGTGGACAAATCATATTACTCATCTGCTGCATGTATATGCACATATCTAGTATTCAGGTTTCTGAACTGCATGTAAACTTGATTAGCTGTACTAGCTGATTTCCCAGTGTAGTGCTCATTTTACATAGGTAACGGCACCCTATTATTATCAGCGTAACACTCTCACTTGATGCATATTAAGTATGACATGAACATAAAGCATTATGGTCAGACTCTGTTTTCTGTGGCAGCATGTGTAATGAGAAGCTGAGACTCTAAGACCACCATGAGGTGCAGCTCTGGAGTATAAATGTTACTAGATAAGGTTACTACAGTAGTTGGTGTAAGACAGCTTTAGAGAGCCTGGTAGATGGCTATGTGTGTGTGTATATATGTATGTATGTATGTATGTATGTATGTATGTATGTACATAATTTGCTACATAACATGAAAGCACCTCTACAGCTCCACAGAAACAGAGTCTAAGATGCCTTCAATCAGTCAAGGAGTTTCACTCCGGTTTAATCAGAACCGAGTCAGATTATATTCTTGCTCATTCACCCTTGCCAAGAGAAATGAAATCGTACTGTATAATTTGGCCCTGTGTGAAGCTTGCCTCCTCAGAGAGCCATTCAAAAGCTTGAAATTTTTCTGGCTTAGCTGATGGAGGACGCTCAGTGACTCATCCATGTTTGTCAGCCCAGTCCCATTGCAATGTCTAACTGAAGGAAACTCATGCACAACGAATATTCTGTAACAATTCTGTGATTAAAATTCCAACAGGAGGTCTCACATCAATTATGGTGCAGATTAATATTGATGTCCTGCCAATGCTGTTTATGTAATACTTCCAGGCCATTTAGCAGGAACTCTCAACCAGAGTTGCTGCTGATGATAACATCAGCTGCTCAGTAATCCTCCTATGGAGTTGGAGAATTGTACAGGTGGAAATCTAGAAAGTGGAGGGAACTGAGAATGGCGCCTGTAGTTTAGCTATCACTGCAGGATATAAAGTTCGGTGGCATGAAAAATTCTCTTGTCTTTGGTCCGTTCACTGATAATGGCCTTCTTCATAAATAATTAGTTGTCATTTAGCAGAGGAAACTGCAGGAAGTAAATGAATGTAGGGCGTATTTGTGCCCTTTGGCAAGCGTAACCAGGATAAATCTTTCTGAAGGAAGTGATATCTTTGACAAAGATTGTATTGATTATGATGGCCAACTGGCCTTTTGCTCTTTTTATTTATGCAGACTGTGGTATAAAAGTTTGGGGTAACTTGTCCATGAGCCATTTTCTGTCCATCAATACATGTCAGATTGAACAGCCATACAATGTATACACTGATCTGGTGTAGCATTATGACCTGTACAATCTAATCCAATCCAAAAGCTCTGCCCTGAATTCTACATTTACAAAGTTAAAATTTTCAGACTTTCAGACTAGGTTGAAACTGTTAGAAATATGATATTTCTACTACATGTGCATTATTAAGATCATTGTGGGTGGTGGAGTCGTACTAGAGTACGTCTTTAATGTTTTGGCCTCGCTGTTTACATCAATGAGGGGTCCAAAACAATAAAGACACCTCTTAACATAACTCGTAACTCAAAAAACTCATTCCCTGATTGCCAGAGAAACCTGGTTTTCTGTGTAACCTGATTACCTAAGTGCATGTAAACAACTATGTAGGGAAGAAGCAGTCAGCTCTTTTTTTTCTCCATAATAGAGACCAGCCCCTTTGAGCTATTATAGGAGCATCTTGACCATATGGTGCATGAGAGGTACTCACCAAGCCGCTTCAGGAAGCATTGTGTGAAATCTTTTCAGATTACTTCAACTATTTGACAACCAGAGTGTCCAAGGTTTGCAATGCTGTAATTGCTACAAATGGAAGATTGTTTTGATCAAAGAAAGTTTGAAGGACACAATTATTACTAAAAGTGTATATTCAAACCTTCTGCACAAAAAAAAAAACACATTTAAAAGTATGCACGTGTGTCTTTATTTCCTTGTGTGGGCAAATAGTTTGTCAAAGCCATTGTTTTAGCTGACACTCACAAATTCAAAAGAAGCGTATGAGGGCTAAGACTAGATTTTAGGGTTAAGGGTAGTATTAGGTTTTGGTTAGAATTGGGATAGGGGTTAGGGTTAGGGAATGCATTATGCAAAGTATAATGAGACAAGACTCTTTGATATTGTTTAACAACCATGTTATTCCTCATAATCGTGCAGAAAAGTACAGATGATAAATAACAAGCTGTTCCTTCTGCTTTCTATTTCCGTATGAAAAAATGTCAATTTATTCAAACCACAACAAACACTTGCAGAAACCACAACATTAATCATATTTTTGGCACAAACTGTTCCACCACAAGATTTTAAAAAGCAGTTTTAGGTATTTCTTTTGATTGATGACACTACTACAGTATTGCTTTATTAAACACAAGGATGGGCAACAGCAGGTGTTTCTGCAGTTATTAAACTCAGGGTTTATTTTTGTTTTTACACATAATCAAAAATCCTGTAAGAAGTAGCATGTAGTTCATCTGGAGGCTTATTTGTTCTTTTTTTTCTCTCTGCAGTATATGTACAGTCACATGCTGCAGTGAAAGTATGCACAGGAAGTATATTTTACCAGGTAATTCTGAACATATTAATTATTGCTTTGAATATCAAAACTGAAATATGGATCTCATGAAAATAACTGAAATCGGTTCTCAAAAGTATTTCACCATGTTTCCACTTGAAAGTGTTTTTTCGCAAGAACATTCTGGAAATTATTGAGTATAGTATTTGAGTGTTTCTCAACTCTAAGAATCTCTATGTTAACTATCAAAGTATTCGTGACTCGTCACTTATGTTAAAGGGCGCCAAAACGGTCCACTCCAGGTTTTTCCCCCTCTCTGACGAAAACCTGGGTCTAGTTCTGACAATTTGACAATGGGTTTGTGGAAGCAAGACAAATTGTCAGCTTGTGTCACAGCAGGATTGTTTAAGGTTGGGACATGGTGTGAAACTTTTAAAAGTATTTTTATGGGTTCATTATGCTGGATTTTGTTAAAATTGCATTGTTATGTAAGATCAGCACAGCATGGTTATTTAACCTTGTTATATTGAAGTGTCCTTATCCTGCTGCTGCATTTGTGAGCCAAGGGTTGGAGCTGGAATGTATTGACTGCTTAATGACAAGAGTGATGCTGATACTACGTCCATACGCCGTGTTTTCTGTGTTTGTGGCTGCTTGTAGGCAGAATCTGTACCCTGTCCTTATGACTTCACCACAACCCCATGTGGGGCAACAGGAGGGGAGTGCAGCTCAAAATCAGTTGTTCCAGAGACAGGGAAGCTATTTTTTAACCCCCAGAATGGGGTATATTATCTTACATATATACATAACAATTATGGTTCCCACAAATTTGTGTGGTATTGGTGATTGAAGTTTAGTTATATTGAAACATAATTTCAAATAGGACAGTATTGGTTTTATTGTCATTAACGGGCTCTAGTAAATCTTAATCTCTATAGTTGTTTCCCCTTGGATTCTTGAATCAATTTTTTCCAATTAGAACAAATTAAAAAAAAAAATTTCACCAACCATGATGATGAATAACAGGCAGAAAATCTGCTATTAAACAAGTGTATTGAGATTTCCACTTTCAATTATGTTGCATACAGGTTAGCGTACATAATATATATTTATTCTCTGCTCCTTGGCTTTATTTTAGTGAGTATTCAGAAGCAGAAGTGTGTTAGAGCTGGACTTTTAATGCAGTTGGAGGAACTTGGAGATGGTAAACTTCCCCAGTGGATGCTGTTCTCGCCTGCATCTCAGTCAAGGACATTTTCTCTCCTCCATCCCAATCACTGGAGGCTCTGAGGTATCGAAGTTCTGCTCTGTATTTGTTATCAACCACTACTCACATTCCCCATCACTTACATGACTGACAGGTACCTGCAACAAAATGCAGGTTTTAAATCCTGTGAGACCTGGCAGCATTGATCTAGAAGGCAGACACTTTTCACAAGGTCTGAGAACTGTGTTAAGTAAATTTTGCAGTTTCTGGGTTGTTAACAGTGTTGTAGTTATGTAATGAAGACCGGAAAACAATATGGATAATGTTAAAGGTTTTGTTTAATTTTAGATCTGCTGACAGTTCATATAGTTAACTCAGTGTCAGTAAGTCAGAAAAACCTCTGCATGTGCACTTAGGTTTGTTTTTGTGGACAGACTGAACCAGATAAGTGAAGACAGTAGTAGCATCATCATATGTGGGTGTAATGTTTGGGCATCCACATCATTTTGTCCATAGAGAGTAAAATACATACTGCAAGTGTAAAATATAGGTTGTCAGTCAGTATTCCTCCTTGTGATTTCTATGTTTAGTGGTAGTGAGATTGTCCCCAGAAGATGAATCATAACTTTGATGAATCCCTTACTATTCTTCTTGTACAAGCTTGAAGTTTCAGTGAAATGTCTCAACACATACTGGATGGCCATAAAATTTGGCTCAGATATTGTACGCTTGGATGGCAGGGGGGAAATCTTGAGTAATTCTGACCACACTACCAAGAGCAGTTATATATTTCCTAGTCATGATAAATCTTAATATCTACAAAATAAACTGGCCAAAATGTTACAACATTGTTATGATTCTTAGGTGATTTCACATTTGTCACTTGAAATGTTGTGAGTTATTGGATGGTTTTTTAGGAAATTTGGGTGAGATGTTTCTTGTTCCTCTAATTGTAACCTTGAATATAAAAATTATACTTATACTTATTTTTTATACTTCTATAAACTTTTCTTTTTTTATCCTGCGTTGACATCAGTGTTTGTGAAATGGTTGTTAGTCTGAGAAACACCAAACACCTGCTTGCTCTTTTTTACTGAGTGTCCTAAAAAGATAATATTTTTCAAGGCCAGATTTGTTCAACCTCTGCTGCGTTTTTCATTGATGTCTGTTCTCACTCTCTCTGTCACCTCTCTCCGGCTAAGAAGGAATTATCCACCGATCAGTTTTGCCAGCTGAGTTTAGGGCAAACCAATTATCTACTGTGCTAAAGGGTGACAGATGCTTTTAATTATCTTCCATGAGGCAATAAAATGTGTTTGTCAACTGACTGGCTGTGGACTTTCTAAGTCTGCTGTGGTTCTTGGAGCTTAATTAAGCCTGGAGGATAAAATGTGGCATAAAGTCAAGGAGCTCCTTGGTGAAACCACAGCTGTCTGTCAGGAAAGAGCCTGTAATTTTGTTGTGGTTAGTTGTCACTGTTTACTTGAAAGCTGACTCCTTTATTTAAACTAATTCATTATTCAGTTTAATATTCTTTGTCTTTGTCTATTGCTACTAACAATGTACAAAACACAAAATAAAAAAAATATATATAATCCAAAAATAAAGATGCACACAGCCATACACCCTGTTTAATTAACAAGTATATGTGTATGTATGAGCATTGGGGACCATAGCCTTGCAACATTATGGGTACTCTTCTACATACTGGACACAGAAAAGGTTGTTCCCATAACTGTATCATTTTAGCTTTGGAAAAAAAAGGTCCACTTTGTAAGTACAACTACATTTTCCCCATTGTTTTATTGAATATTCCCAAAGAAGTAAAATTAATCAGTAATTTAAACAACAACAAAGTTCACAATCTTTAGTTGGCATGCTAATATTTGATAATTGGCACTTAACATCAATTACATTTGAGGTTACACAAATTAAGAATTTTGACCCAATCATTGTGCTAAATAAAGTGTCAGAATACCAAAATTCATCCTGAGAACATAAAGGACAAATCCAATCCATCCAATAGTTGTTGAAACATTTCACTCAGAATCATAACTGTGAAGCTATGATTCATCATCTGGAGTCTGTAGAAAATGTTATGGCAATCCATCCATCCACATGCTCCAAAAGATGAGGACACTCATATATCACAGGTATCGACATTCATTTATCTACTGACCTAACCACCTCAACTCCTCTGGTTTCAGTCTTTCTACAAGATTATAACCCTTCTGCACAGATTTTTTCACATTCCACCACAAAAGTAACTTGCTAAAGGACCTCATATAGTCTAGTATATTATGCTGTATATACAATACTTGCTGTTATATTATATACAACATGGCCCAAAAAGGATTAGCAATTCATTCGTGGTGTAGGTATTTTAATCTGAGTCAAAATGGTGGACCAACCAACACATTTGACATTGCTATTCCCACGACCACACAAAAGTACTAACAGTATGGGCTTTGCTGACTTTTGTTTTTCCCATAGGAATTTTTTTTGGGTACTGTGGTGAGGAGTCAAAAAGATCTCTTGGAACCATCATGGTGTGGGGAGAAAAAAAGTTGAAAGGGTTTGTACTGAAAATCTGTTCATACCGGACACCACAAAATGGTCTCTAGATGTGTTTGATTAGCAGGGTGCAGGCCCTGCAGTGACTCACGGTAAAGTGATCCTGCAGCTCCTCAGGTGAGTTGTCACCTGTAGGTTCTCAGGTGCACACAAAGTTGACACCCCATCTGTCTCCAAATGTCTCTGTCCCCCGCAGTGCCGGCTCTCAGCTGCAATCAAACACTGATGTTTGCACTTCAAACGGGGCTGTCGCACTCAGCTGAAACCTTACTCCAAGTTCACTCCCAAAATGTAAATCTTAACACCGTCTGACCACTGATGTGAACATTTGGAGCAGCGAGCGTTAGATTGATCCACCTCTTTGATCTCAGTCAGAGTTGAAATTATATTCAGGGTGAGATTCTGCCGAAGGAATATGATACTTCACTTCTTGTTGAGATTTTTTTTCCTCTTGACTGCCACCTCCTCCACTGTCAGGTCAACTTCAGAGCAGCAGTGCTGGGGGAGGTAGCACCTAATCACTGCCCTACTCACTTCACACCAATAACGTCTGAGTGGTTTTCTTTTTAAGAACAACTATTAACTTTTCATGATTAAGAAAAAAAAAAAGCTGCTCTAAAACTAATTAACACATACTCCCTCCCTTCGCACAGCAC
>OMLM01013964.1:36141-46795 GCA_900302695.1 Helostoma temminkii | reverse complement strand
AGATGGTCATTATGATGTAAAGACTGAACTTTAGCTATCTTTATGTTCCTTTATAGAAATATTTGATATTTTCTTAATTGATTTAATCATTTTTAAAATATGTGAACATTTGTAAAACCTGAGAACTGAAGAAACGAATGTAAATGTGTTTTGTTGGAGGCTTATATGTAACTGATGCTACTGCATGAAGCTTTTTTTTTAAAATAAGCTTCAAAACCTAATGTGGAGAAGTGTTGTCAGGAAGGTTGAACATTTTGTGTAATCTTTGAAAATATATTTGCCATATGGTTATTGTCAAGATTTGGGATGAACAGCACAGTGACTTGGCCATCCATTAGCTCTCAGTGTCCTCATTATATTTATCCTGTGACCCTGTCTGATGTGCATAGAGGAAAAAAAGTACAAAGTCGCTTTGTAGGCAAGATATTTTAATATGCAGTTCTCTTAATTTATAAGAAAATGAGCATCTGAATCTAAACATGCCATAAAAGGAGTGTGTATATATTTTATATGTAATGTTATTTTAATTAAGTGTGTTTGAGTATTTAATGGTAGCATTCGACAAATGCATGAAACATTTTGTGTTTGTGGTACCTCACACTGATTTCAAGATTTATGAGGACATCCCGTTTTGTTTTTGCTTTTTCATATTCCAGTCTTGCAGGTACACAATAATGCAACTCATGTTATGAATTTTTAACGTCTCCCTTACCAAGTCAAGCCGACATCTACATCATATCTGCTATCTCTCTTTGTCTTTTCACTGATTCTGTATCTCTGCTATAAAATTAATTTTGTGTCATAAGGCGCATGAAGAGAAGCATCTGATAGCTAGATAGAGTTTTTACATGCACCCTTGTATGAGGGCAGTAAAATGATGCAGCTCTACCATTTTGACATTGATCATATAGTATACTGCATCAGAAACACGAGCAATGAGCCGTGATGATGTCAAACATGGCCTCCAGACACTGCATTGCATCGTGAAGGCCTGTGCAGATTAAACAAAGAGTGAACTTTCAGGACTTATTATCTGCTTTGTTCAGGCAGGTTGGCACATTGATGCAGCAGTCTGTGCAGCCCACACGCTTAAGAGGTGAAGAAAGCCACCCGCACAGTAACACAGCGATAACACAAACATGTCTTCCACGTCCTGACAGTGTCTCTTACTGTCTGTTTCAGACTCGCTGTCATCGACTCGCAAGTCGCCACATTGGTTTGCTAACACATCTTAATCTTCCAGGACGTTTGGGCGTCCAACCAAAAGAACAATTAAGATTTGGCGACAACCTCCACCTCCTCCCTGAGAAATTAAAATGATTTTTGTGACATTGGCCTAATGTGTGGGCTGTCTATTACGCGAGGTAATACTCCGTGCATCGATGGCTCTGTAGATTAGGCATGAATGGCAGGTTTATGAAGGCAGTGAAATTGCGGAGGTCTCATTTGTCAGATTTAGAGCAGCTCGGCCTCCACGCTGCTGCTGCTCTCTTTCACCGAGACTGTTTCTCCCTGTGAAATGTTGGCCTGATTAAAAGAAATAGGGCTCATCAAAATGCTAAATACAAGAGTGGTGATTTAGCTTAAGTTTGCATGTTAGATTGGATTGAACAGCAGTGCGAGTTTCCAGGCTGCAGGAGAAGAGAATTGCTTTACATCATGAGTGCAGTGACACTAGTCATTTGTCTCAGTGGCACTAAAGCAGATGAATAAACAAACACATAGCAGTGACTAGAACACAATAAACACAACAAACTACACATCTTAACTGCGTTGCACATGTACAGTTTTATCAAAAACACCACTGCTGCTGTGTAATTCACATGCATCATTTGTGGTTGAATTGATTTGAATTGATACTTCAGTGTACATGCTTATATAATACCTGCTTTCCATAAAAAGTGCTCAATCATTACTTCACTTTTTAAGTTTTCGGTTTCACATCAGTTATGGAGCATAGTGGTGGGTGCAGATCACAAAACCAAACAGCAGTAAAACTGGAGATGAAATGCTGATCTCTTCTCTTTACTTTTATTTCTTATAATTACAGTCTCCTAATATTTATTGTTTATAGAACAAGCAACAATCAAATATTTAAAGATTGAATAAAACAATACAATACACGATAAATGTACATTAATGTACATTTTATTATTGGAAGATGAAATACCTACAGCAAGTATAAATAACAATACGGTATAAAGAATCAAACTATAACTGTGGTATACAGGTTATAGTTCTATAAATTGCACTCCAACAAAACCAGACTCAATGTTGCAACAAATGATGTAAAATCAGTGCAGCAGAACCAGATATATCATCATTTTACTCCCCTTTGTCAAGGATTTATTGTCCTTTGCAAATATAAAACAGCTAATAAGTGACACATATTTTTAGGCCCTCTGTGCAAAACAGTTGACCAAGAATAATAAAAAACTGTAAGACTGTCCTCATATTATTGTTATTCATACTATATTTAAAAATGTCAGCGGCAGATGGTTTGACATCCACTGTAATTATCACTTTAAGCACAGACAGGAGAGAAACTGAAAGTCCGCATCTGCACTATTTGTGCTGACAACACGTCAGGCTGATCTGCAGACAGCTGTTAGCTAGTGTTACCTCCCCGACAGCGACAGTGAATAAAGTAGAATCTACACACTGTTCACTTCGCTTCATGTCTCATATTTCAAAGATATTTTCAATAAATCAAATTGAGAGCATGAGTGAGTGTACAAAAACTTACAAAGACAGTCTGTCCCTCTCATAGATGCAGACTATTCAAATAAAAAAGGTAACAGAAAACAAAAAAGGAATTCCCCCTAAAATGAGTCAGCTGATGCACAAATAATATCATGTAAAAGTTACCACTTTAAATAAACACAGTTTCAATTTTACTGACATTTACAAACTTTTGAAAGGTTGAAGTGTTCAAAATTTGCTTGGTTTAAATAGATTTGGCAACATTGATTAAAGGTCACATCTCCCTGCTGATGTGCTGTTAGAGCTGCTGAAAGTGTTTAGTTTTATTCTGATTATGGCCTGCGGAGGAAGAGATAATGTTTTATCGTCCAACTGGCTGATCTGTTGTTACTCTCAGACCTCCAAGTCCCCAGAGGAAGTTTTCAGCTCTGACTGTATGTACTGCAGAAAGCAGAAAACAGTGTCCGCTTTGCTCTCTATAAATGTGAACAGTAAACCTGTGGGATTGTTTCTGTTTGCCTTTGCTGGCGGATGTTTATTCTTAAAGCAGTTTCTGCACTTTCAAACTTTGAACGATTGATTGACTGCAATGACTTTTGCTTTATTTGATCTGTCAAATGAAATGAACTTTCGTCATTTACTACTCCATTTAGTTTAGCTGGTGTCAGTGAAGACCATTTTCCAGGAAGATCAGGAAAAAACATTTGTTTTTGAGTGTTAAGAACATAATTATCACCCCTGGTATTCTGGTAAAATAATGTATGTGTGATCTGTCTTATAGTACATAATTAATGCATAACATTATTGATATTTCCTAATGGCATATCATCATCAGCTTGGTCCACTTTATATTAAAGTTTACCTGATTACCTGATCTCCCCTGATCTCCTTCTTCTATTTAGCTGTTGTTTGCTTTCACTTTTGTTTGTTGGTTAGTTTCATTTCTTACATGGTCTTTGCCTCTGGGTAAAACTGTGCTCTGCACATGTGGCATCAGTATGTCTGTCCTGAGAGAGGGATCCCTCCTCTGTTGCTCTTCCTGAGGTTTCTGCCTTTTTCCCACCATTTTTCTATATCCGAATCAAGGGTCTAAGGAGAAAGGCTGTCATTGTGGAGCAGTTTCTAAAGCCCACTGGGGCAGGGTCCTAAATTCTGCAAAAAAGGAGTTGCAGCTTCCTGCTGCTGGAAAGACAGATTGAAGGAGACTGGAAAACCAAAAGAGGCTAAAAGAGGCTAAAAAGCGCCACAGAGAGTTGGTGATGGCTGTCAGAAGCTTCATCTCATTGAGTATCACTTTTATTACAGTGTACTTTTAAATGACAGTTTATTTAATTAATTTAATTACACAGTTCCTTTGACACCCTAACCTTAATTTCAAAGTGGGCAATGTGGAAAACATAATAACAGAAGATGGCTGACGCTTTATCCCCCATTTTGACCATGTTGAGTCTGCATTAGAGGAGCCAGTCTGTGTTTTTTCTCTTCAGCCTCCCTGTCTCACTCATTCTTCCCTTGTTAGCTACTCTTTCCCCATTGCTGTTGAGCATGTTCCTTTTTTTGTAAATCGTCTCCCAAATGTCACCACAAAACAATGGTTCAATCTTAAAACTGTCTGAGGAATGGCTGGACAAGCAGAACCCGGTCACTTTATTGTGATTTACCAGAAAAATGTTTCCAAACTTAAATATCAACCGTATGAGCAAACAAAGCTTATCTGGACAAATAACTGATAACACAAAATGAAAACCCTGTTATCTGTCTGAAGAGAGGAGACATATTTGTATTTATATCTTTCATTATATATGTTTAGTCGAACATCTTGCTGCTTCTAGGAAGAAAAATCGGTGAAATATCTGCTGAATACAATTGTCACTTCTCAATTTCCTTTCAAAGAGCTTAAGTTTTTAATTAAGGTCTGCATTCAGATGGGATTTTAAAGGTTTTTGCTACTTTTAATGTGGATTTTGCCACTCTTTAAAAAAAAAAAGCTCAATCCATGCAGAAAACAAATTAAAAATCCTTAAAATGTTTTCATCTATTAATTAATCTGTTAAATTTCCCTTAACAACTTATGAGAAAAGAGCTTTAATTTTTAAATTAACGATCAATTCCGGGGGACTTTACTTACCCCTTAAAAAAACTAAACTATGGCAAAAAGCAGAAACTAAAGCATTACTGTAGCATCTAATTTAAAACATCAAAACCTGTAGAAAACAACAAATGAGTAATTGCTCAGATGTGGTTTTAAATTAGTTTTGCTTTTCTCCTTTAAAACCATGTAGGAAATTGATTGAAATGCTACTTGAAATACATTTTAGAATCCATTAACCAAGCCATTAATGTCCCATTTTGTTGCAACACATCTTTTTCATATTCTTTAAAGGGCCTTAAATTTGACCTGCAGTACAGATTCAGAGGTGATTATTATTATTATTAATCATTTGATATTTTTTTCAGTTAAAACCCATGACGAAGTAGCCTTAATTTTGAACTAAGGCTTCGACTCAAGCATGGCATTAGTGTTATTAACCCTAAGTTGATTTCTTCCTCAAATAAAAACCATAAAAAAAAACATGGAATTTAGAGATGGCATTAGTAGCCAATTTTCATAGTCTTTTCCCTCTTAAAACTGGTGAAGTGATTAAATCCACTCAATTTTAAATATATTATAATCCATTTATTTTTCCATTACAACTTATGTACCTTCAAATAGTATTTATTTCAATGAAGGTTAAAACTTAAGGTTGTCGGCCAGTCAGTTATTAAAGCTTTTTCTCCATGAAGTAGCTTTTGATCTTATAATCAAATAACCCCTTCGTTTTCACACTTTTATATGCATAACTAACGACTAAGATCTCATAATCATGTCTGCAGAGAACATTTTATTCTCAAATTTCTCAAATGCACACAAAATATGAATTTGGCAAAAATATTTAAGCATACTACGTTGATGATTATAACAGCTGTGTAAACATAAGAAACTACTTTAGCCGCCTGAATCATCCACAGTTTCAAACATTAGACAATAAATTGATTTTATGCTAACAAATATATACTATAGCTGTAAACAAGTTGTCTGTGAGCTGAACGATTCCTACGCTGTCATGAAGACTGCACTCTGTTTATGTCCTGTCATTCTTGTTATTAACCGAAGGATGAAGGCAGTTTCTTGCTGATGGTGATAAATTCAGCGCGGCAAAATAATACATGGAAGCCAATTCATGTATTTATTTATTCTGTAGGAAGTGATTGAAGCAATATTTTCCGTCCAGAGGTGATACATAATTCAGCGTTGCTGTTTTTACATTCTGCAGACATCGCACATCATCCTTACTGTGGTTTGTTGTTATGCATGTCTGCAGCTAACCAACATTCTTACATTGTCCTCAGCCTTTGTCGCTGTGAGCCTCAGGAGCTCATATTCTCTGCAGGGTGTGTTGTGAAGCCATTAGCCGCCGCAGTGCTCAGGGTTAGCTTCCACTCTCATTGATCGTGGACGGACAAAGAGCCTTGAGCTCAAGCCAGGGTTGACTCATGTGCATGTGTAAACCCACAGCAGCATCCACTCTTCTGTTACCTCAGAGTCAGAAGCTGCAGAGGGGAAGAAGCACATTTTACAGCCCACAACACACAGCACAGGAGCTCTTTGTTCACTAATTAATATGCATCAAGTGCAAATCACCTGCTGGTTTACTGGTTGAGTTTGGGGACAGGGGTCTGGTATTCTCTGCTGTGCCCAGAATCAGAATGGGACCTGATTAGTCTCGCCTCACAAACTCTTTGGGCAAATTCATTCAATGCTGCAACAAGGAGGACGGGGGAGGAGGCCTCAAAGATAAAGTACCTAATATAAATCTTTCAGCTCAGAGATTAGGATTAGGAACATGATCAAGCTTGATGAGCTTTAAAATGATAAGGTTTAAACAAATCTTAAACGTTTAAAGCATATAATTAATGTTTTATGTGCTTCCGGCACATAGCTGTCTTTGAGATTTTTGAATGTTCTTTTTTGGCTTTCCAGGTTGCCATTGGTTTCCATTTGTCGCACGCTCATTCACTTGTAGAGTAAATGTTCAACAGTTTAAAGTAGCAACTCACAACCATTTTCACTTTTAGGGTGATTTTCTTATTTATTTCAATTAAAAAATATCTGAAACAACTGACAAATGTCAATCACAATTTTCTGAAGCCCAAGGTGCAAGCAGTTCTTGATTGTAGAGCTTGAGAGTTGGTGCCACTCTGGAACCAGTTTTCCTTGCAGTGAAAAAAACTGGTTCCATTTGTTTCCAGTCTTTTTGCTAAGCTAACCACGTCCTGTATTCAGTTCTCTGCAGACAAAATACTGACATCAAGTCATGCCAAAGTTTAAAGACCGATATTACAAAGTTTTCTCACAGGGTTGTTTGATTTGATCATCTGACATCAGTGTGACCATCCCACCGTGACACGGTGGTTTTTAGATAATTAACCAAAGCATTTTATCCTCCTATTACCAATAATGTTTTATTATTGCTTAAATAGCCTAACTGTAGTTGTGGTGAGGATAGAACCTCTAGACTGAATCTGTTAAATTAAAAGGTCTTCTGACTAATGACGAAATGATGAAATTGTCTTAAATCTCATCTTTTCACAAAGTCTCTGTGTTTTCAGCTTCTTTCACTGGTTTTCGTGCAGTTTATGGTTTGTGTCTCGCCACTTGTTTATCACAGTAAGTCAGCTTCTTCACTGAGGTTTGTTGTTCCAGCAGGAGACTGACCACAGCGGGAGGGTTTCAGTCTACAGCATCTGAGAGCTAAATCTCTCTTTTGTCTTCCAGAGGAGATGAACCAATGTTGCACATCAAATTAAAGCTGTAAAATCTAATCGAAAGCTCACATGTGGTTGCGTGACATCGCTTAGGAATCAATACCAGGGTGAGAATTTTTCCATCTCTGCAGTGCTGTTAACACACCGACCGAGATTTATAGGATTGCTTGGGTGAAGAGACGATGAGGTTAAAGACTGAGAAGACACATTTTAACAGATGGTTAGAGGCAAAAACTGAGAAGGAAAAACAACCTTGGAGCTGGAAATTGGAAATGCAAATGCAAGACGATCTACAAAACCAAGACGACCCTCTGTTCAGGTGTCAAGTCTCTTTAACTTCACGGCAGCTGTGTTTAACAAAATGCATCAGATTTATAATTAAGGTGTCTAAATGCATTGTTCCTGTCAAGAAGCTGAATACTTCTTTGTACATTCTTTGTTACTGAGGCACCTCGAGATCAATGCGAGGTTGTGACAGATTTTTGGGTTGGTGGCATGCTCATGGCCTCCAGACAACAGCATCCACGAGGCTCATAAAGAGTCTCAACATGCAGAAAGGCCATAAACAGTCTGTGAGAAATGCCTGGAGGAGGACAAAAGCCCCTCTCTGTTCATGTTTGGCTCCGTGTGCAGACTCTCTGTAGAGCTTTCCACAGTAAAAGCAGCACTTCTCCACAAAAACAAAACAGATTTATTGCAGGCAAATCAAAGTGAAAGACCAGATCTGTACGTAGGCTGCAGAAGAATGAAAAAACCCTAAAACTAATAGTTAACACTGGAAAAATAGAAGCTATCAAAAAAAAAAAAAAACACACACACACACAAAAACATTCATTCACTATTTGGTATACGTGTGTCTTTCTCATAACACTACACTGGATCATAAGTTGTAGGTTGTTGTGGGTAATCTTGTATGAAACATGACTAAAGGTGCTTCTTCAGCACTCCTTGTCAGAAGGTCATGTTGTCATATATATTCCGTTTGGGTTTTGCTTCCACTCGATGTCGTCATGCTGAACCGTATCAACTCTGGATTTGTGTGTGCTTGTCTTCCTTCCTCTAACCACAGCAGTGCATGTTATGTTTTTCTTTTCCTTTCTTATGTTTATATTTAAATGTGTCTCTTGAGAACATCTCAGCTGTATGGACAAGCAGTACTTTAAGTGTTTTCATTTATCTCTTCTCCTCCAACAGTCTCTCACAAATACATTTAGATTGAGGCATTTTTCCATTTTGATGTCACATCTATTTGGGTTACGTTCGTATCCGACTTCAAAATGTTTCTTTTCCCACCATGAGAAGTTGTCACTGATATTTTTTCCTCTTTAAGATCCAGTAAACAGCCATAAATATTAGTTAGTAAACATGTTGTTTTGACTGTTTCCATCCCAGTTTTTTCCTCTTTCTTGTTTGATCCACATCTGTCGTCATGCTGCAATTCAAGCAAAACGTCTTTGCATTTCTGCTATTTTACTTTTCCAGTCTATTAATTAGACAAAATCTGCCTCTTGATGTTCAGATGATAATGACGACGATGATGATGATGATATCTTCTACAGGTTAATGCAGATGGAAATGAATAGACATTCACTTCATGTTACATCAGCTCAGTAGATTGTGAATTGAAGTATTTACATGTTAAAGTTGTTGCTTCTTTTTGTAGTTATGAGCAGTAAATGAAGCGTTTCTTTGATTACAGATAAAGAGCTGTGGTTTAGAGTGAAGTGGCTCTTTACAATGCTACAAACACCTCCCAGAAACACACACCAACATACTGTAAGCTGCACTCGTTGCAGTGCTAATTCACAAGTTATCATATTGAGACAAATTATACTGTATAAAGCTATGGGGCTGCAATTATGCAAATTATATGGCAGTTTGTGGGGGAGGAGGGAGTTGAAGAGGCTAACACGTGAGCTAATTCACAGCCAGCAGCGAGGTGATGAAGATGAGGAGGATTGGAGATGGTGATGAAGCACATTTCTAGTTCTAGAGCCTCCCAGCGTTCAATGGAGCTGCAGACTGAAAACATCTGGAGGTGGAGAGATTACCAGTTTAAATGCATGTGCTGTTTCATGTGGTGTTATCATCACATCCAATGTGCAGCGTCAACAGTGACTGTGCATAATGAATCCAGAGCCAGATGTGTTATTCCTTTGTAGCACAGAGCTCCATTGTTCTCCAAAACCCTTCAATAAGCCACACAGTTGTCACAGTTGCACTTGTTTGCATATTCCTAACACATACACTATCCTGCTACTACTAATACTCACTAGAGACCATATATGAATTAGTCTGAAAATAGTCCCTAGCAAATACACATTTTCTCCTTTGTAGATAAATGGTAAAGTGACCAGCTGAAGCAGATTGTTGTCTTAGCTCTTCATGGGAAATCTTGACACTAAAAAATCTAAAATAACACCAGACTAACATGTATTTTGTTGGTGAAACTGTCGTCCAAAAAGTACATTGTATGCGGCCGCGTGTTGTTATAAAGCCCATGATTTGTATTCTCTTCCCTGCCGTTTGGTCTTTTATGCTGTACCTGTTTTACGTCAGCAGCCATTTATAAATGCTGTGTGTGTGTGTAACTTCAGCTTCATGCAGTAGTGTCAATTAATGCTGCTGATATGCTACAATTTATTTCTTGTTGTGCACATGAATGGTGACAGAACACTGACTTTTCACCACTGAGTTCCCTGAAACGCAAAGTGCCAATAAAAACTAAGTTGGGAAGTGCTTACTTTAAGCCAAATCACTACCTTTTGATTAGACATAACCATGTAATTTTTGTGCCTTAATGTACCATCGCATATTAATATTAGTTTCCATGACGACAATAGCCCTGCCAGCCATTATGGTGCTGTTTCAACAGATGCTCCTGTGGGTTGTAGGATGAAGTAGATAGAGTAGAGACCACTTTCAACATAAGGTTGTTTAGTTTGAGGAAATGCCAATGTCACATGAATATCATAGCCAAATATTATCTTGCTCTCAAGTCTAAAAGAACAAACTACAGACAACATTTAAAAAAATTACACTCATAAATCCTTTTTTATTTCAACACATGACTAAATCTAGTTAGCAGCAACAAGCACACTACTGTGTATTGTTGCTGAGGTTGGGAGGTTTGTTGGTATTTCTC
>OMLM01013964.1:2136-36075 GCA_900302695.1 Helostoma temminkii | reverse complement strand
ATATCTAACAAAATAACTTTTTAATGGTACTGCTATCAGAATGTGATTAAGCTCTACACGTAGCTAACTGCTCATGAGTTCAAGTACTGTTGTTTTCTAAACATCTAGCTGTAAGTGCTTGTGGTTCTTCCTCTCTCTTGGCGTCGGCCTCTTTTTACATTTAGTGTTTGGTTTTTGAGGAGGAGAGGCAGGTTGCATTAGAGGAGGCAGGTTGATCTGTAGTCCAGGGAGCAGGAGGGTGGAGATTCCAAATCAGACAAAAGAACAATGGATGAGCCACTAATATGAATCTGTATAATGTTGGTTTTAAAGCAGCTTCACCTGTCAAATCTCTCGTTGCTTTGTTTATACAACTCGATGTGAACATCCCTGAACAGATGAGCTTTAAATGGCAGCCGGCTAAAAAGCCATTTCCTGAAGGCTTCTGCTGCTCGTTTAGAAAAAAGATGTCAAATGTTAAGTCATGAATCTTTCACTATGTCAGCGTTTTGGTACTCTGTATATATGTATGATATATATGTGCTGTTTTTTAAGCTATAAGACCTGAGGTCACTCTGAATTCCCTCAGCACATAAAATCTTCTATCCTGTCAAGTTTCTTCCTCGTCGTCCTCTGATATCATCCTGACTTTCTGTTGTATATGTAGAAGTTATCATTATTTCCACCACTGCTGTTTTTCCTCCTCGCTGCTTCTATGAAGCTCAGCTCAGATACTTGATGGATGTGCATCAGTTGACTGTGGGGTTTTGTTATTTCTGTATTTTTTTTTTTGCAATATCCCGTTTGCGAATTAAACCTCTAAATCATCTCTGATCCAAAGTTGTCAAATAAAAAACATAATTTTTGTTTGACATTTTTATTTGATATAAATTATATAATGGAAACTATGACTGCAGAAGGTAATTGATTTCACTGAAGGAAAAAACTAACCATCTGTTATCTATATGATTTCTCACTCTCTCATAAGCACTTTAAATATGTTGTAATTAGAGCATAACTTTCATTAGTGGACTTGCCTCCACTTAACTTTTTCCCTAATGTTTCCCAAAATATGTATTTTATTTAATTTCTTTAAATTTATAGTTATATCACTTGCCTGCCTGTAGATCCGCTCTCTAAGCCATCATCGCCACCACCTTTAAGAAACATATAATACACTTACAGGGTTCATCCGTAGCCGGAAAACAAGGTTTTAAATCCTCAGGTTTAAGCCAAATCTAGACCTGAGCCCCGTCTGCTTCCCCCCTGCAGGTCCTGCTGTTCAGCGCTCTGTGGGGTGAAATCAAGTTGGCTGAAAAATTCTCACCACCCCATTGCTTTAACTGCACGTAATGTCAGCCTGTATAATAGCAGTATAAGTCAGACCAAGTAGAACGCTGCCTGTAAATAAAATACATGCAGATTTATGGTTTAGTGGTTCACGTCTGCGAATAGCTTTTCCATTAACAGTAACAACAAATATATTGAGCAAAGAACATCCAAAGCATTTTGTTGCTTTGCACACTATTTTAAAATGAAGCTTTAAAAGCATTAAATGGCTTTTGGAAAATGATTGGAGGAGCCCTATGACAAATTATCCCAGTGACTAGTCAGTGTTTGTAAATGTGCTGAAATGTCTACTCTGTATTTAAAAACAGTGAGACAGTGTTGTTTTTTGTGATTACTGAAACATTTCTTTGTTGATAATTCTAATGACTAGAATCATTAGCATCATAAATAAAACTGTGTCTGTGACTAAAGTGGTAAATGGAAAATCTGTCAGATAAAAAAAAAAGAGATACAAACATAATTAAAGCATCATCAGATTTATGTGACAGGAAGTGTCGGGAAGCTGTGCCCTGTCTGTTCCCTCGGTAAACAGACTGCAGGTGAGAGCTGTCAGCTGCGGGCAGATGTGTGGGCTGCAAGATGAATTTTGTGAATGTACTAGGCTGGATAATAAGTCAGTGCAACTGCCTTGTCACACCTAAGTGGTTGTTCCAAGCAGCTACAAGTTAGGGTGTAGAGACAGAGAAGAAATGAGACATCCACCTTAAGGGACGACTCCTTCAAAGGATGTAGAAATTTAGCTTCACAAGTCCCCATCCTAAGCCTCATTAGGAGGTAAAAAATACCCTGATGACAAAATAGGCTGTTGGTTGAGGTTTGGTTAGAAATATTTCTATCGTGGTTTAAGGCAGACGTGTCAGCATAAAACATCAGGCAAAGATTTGATGTAATGTTGAAGGTAAAGCTGAAAAACAATGGGCAGTTAGTGTAGTTTGGCTGAATTATCCTCAAGAACACGGTTCTGCAGGTGCAGCAGCTGTATGTATGTGTAATACAAATCACGGAGGTGATTAAGGTACTTTAAAGCCTTTAGCAACTGATTGCGGTAATTTGCATTAAAATTGAAACCCCTTCCCCTCCAAGAATCTGAACTCTGTCAAATATTATAATTTTTTTCAAAGTTTTCTTTAGCATCACAGTTATATAGTCATAATTTTCCATACATTCATGGTAACACTACACACAGGAGCGGGTCATAGTAAATTCAGCATTCATTGAATAATTTTTAGAAACGGTAAACACATTTAATTTAAAATGGCCATGTTATGCTTAAATATGTTCTGAGATTACATGATTATCATTTTCAAGTTTAAAAAGTACAAAGACAGTGTGTCTTAATGCAACAGCTGCTCTGGCCTTGAGACTGAAACGACTCATTAGAGCTCTTTTTCCCCTTTGTTCTGATTGGCTAGCTTACATGGGGAAGGACTATGTCCTGCTGGAGATACTAAACACCAGCAGCACTTACAAAGTTAACCGGTCATTGTGGCTATTTAAGGTTGTGAAAATAGTCCCCATAGCATTAGCTGTTCCGGAGAAATGCCGTGAACAGATAACATTTTTCGGTGTGTTTCTGGCCTGTAACTCTATCTTCTCTTTTAATGGGAAGAGTGAACAACGGTAATTTTCTTTCACAACGAAAACACACCTTCCAAAGTATGTCGTGAGCGGTTATTGCTACTGTACTGCCTAGTGATAAGCACTGCTGGGAGCAGAGCAGATATTGCTAATTCAGGTGTTTGTTTGGAGATTGGTGTATCTAGTGACTAATCCTAGTGTTGCTGAATAGTGTTAGCGGCGCTAGGGCTAACAGGCGCAGCATGCAAACACATGTTCACCTCAAGCTTTGGGCTTCTGGCTATGTTTAACGTTGGCACCAAACTTCATATTAGTATACACGCAACATCAAAATGCATAATATGACCCCTTTAAAAATGTGGCTCATGACTGCAGTTACAATCATCTTTCCTATAATGCCATTTTTTTCCTATGTCTCTTTTGTTTGTTTTCATGTTTAGTTTATTTCTGGGCTGTCAAGAAAGTAAATGAATACACCTGAACAACCATTTGGAGCCAGCCCTAAAACTTATGTTGACTATAAATGCAGTTTCGCCTGTTAAAAACATTGTTTTTCACTCCTAAATGTATATTACAAAATGACAGCTGTGTAATGAAATAACTTTTGGGAGCTACTCATTAAGCAGTGTACATATAATTATTATTTTGGGGGTTTCAATTATTAAACTTTTACCCTGGTGCACCGTTTGTAGAATCTCAGAACATTTTGGGACTATTTACTTTCCAGAAAGTTGCACTAAATGATTTCAGGATTTCCATTAAATGGAACTTGTTTGCCTGTAAACTTTAAACTTTGTGTCAGTAGATGCAAGGTTTAATTGTCTCGTTAGTAACAAACCGAGATGTCAATAGGCCCGAGTGACCTGCCTTGTGTTCGAGACTTCCCTGGAGGTCAATTAATTTCCTGTTCTGCCTCAGACTCCAGAATGAACCCGGATGAAATCTTTGTGTCCCTCTGATCTGTTCAGCATGAATAAAACATCAAAGCTGTTATCTTCACATTGCACTCTCTGCTTCCCAGGTGAAGATTAGTCTGCAACAGCAACAGCTGATGAAGCCAAACGAGCCGAGTGTCTGCTGGGCCTCCGGGCAACTCGCAGTCTGACACTCGCTCTGCCTTCGAGGAAAGAACACACACAAAACTGGACAAATTAGTTCTAGTTAAGGAGGAGGCTGTAATTAGACCACAGGTCCACCTGCAGCATCTGCTCTGTGTTACTGGAAGGACTGAAGGTTCAGATTCATGCTAACTCAATTTTCATTTTATTTTTCCCTGGTTTACTGCTACTGTTTCTTCTTCACGTTTCCATTTTGATATTTCATGTTCACTGAGCAGTCACATCATTTATGACAAGTTTAAAGAGCTTGGTTGTATGCTGTTTTGCCTGTATTCATTTTTAAATCCGGAGCAGTTACTGTATTTATCCTCTTTGTTTGGATGATGCATGTGTTTTATTAAATGAAACAGGCTACATACAGTAATTTCACAGGTGACAGTTAAGTCTGCAGCCAAACTCGTAACTCTGTGTAGCTGTACTTAGACACAGCTGTGCCCTAAATGCTAAATTAACTAAATGATAATGCTACCATGTTGGTGTTCAGCCAAGAAGATTGTTTTCTGTTATTACTTCTTAGTTCAGAATATTAGCATGCTAACATTTTTAATAATTAGCACTTAATACACTGAGGCTAGTAGAAAAAACTAAACTAAACTGATAGCAAGCCTTATTATTATTCCTACATGAAATGCAGATGTGAGTGGGGCAAAGTACAGTACAGTAGAATAACTAGGGACTAGTGGGTGAAACTGACATCCAAAAAAAAAAAAACTCAACCACAATGAGTATTAAAAATATAAAATATTCATGCTAAATGAGTTGAGCGTCACTGTGTTGCCCTTAGCAACAAGATGGAGGTAGAGGAGGATGATGGAGGAGGGGATCAGGGTTTCATGGGCTTCATCATGTTTTATTCATACAGCAGAGGAGAACAGAGAAAAGCTCTTCACACAGGAACTCATCCAGCTGCTGTGGCCAGGAGGTTAAAATAGATCCAGAAACCAATGGACAACAAGAGTTGAGCAGCTCAGAGAGTTTAGTCTTTATTAGACTGAACAGACCTCGCATCCTTTATCACATTTCAACACAATCTGCTGCTGCTGCTTCTGTATCACTCTCTGTGGGATCCACCTTTACTTTTTTTATCCGTGAAGCTCTTTTACAATCAGAGATTACTGATGTTAACAACAGCGATGGCGGCGGAGTATTGTGTTACTGCTGTTTGCAATGGATCAGTAAACACATTCCCCAGAAACGTATTTTCCATTTAGGTGTTGCTTTTATTGAAATGTTCCGTATTATAAAGCCTGCTTTTGATCAGAGCAAAACTAAAATAAATTTTTAGTTTGGTAAAAATTTTAATCTAAACTGCTGAAAGATTCTCCCTCTCCCTCTCCCTTTATGGGCCTGCATCGTGCTGTTTCATTAAGTTCACACCAACTTTCATAAATTCTAATCATTAAAGCTGTTTTTAAAAACACACTGGAATCCCTAACTCCTCTAGACATTACCAGAGGCACTGCATGTGAGAAGGCAAATGTCATAGTTGGTAGACCCAGATATTAAATGAACACTACCCTGCCACGTAATGTTTGATTGAGCCCATGCGTTAATACAGCAAGGAATTGTCCAGAGGGCCAGCAAGTGGTTGTGTTGACATCAATCCTTTCTGCACAACACCAGAAAGTATTTGAAACATTTACCAATCTGTTCCAGTAAATGCTGAAGTTCTAAAGAAGCCAGCTGAACCACATCATCTGCAAAAAGCATTAATGTGATGTTAAGGTCCTCAAACCTTGAGTGGAAGTACCGCAATTCAAAAATCGTAAGATAGTTTTTAAACCTTGGTGATGTTTCAAACTCTATCAGTAAGAGTCAAATGCATTATAGTTAGGTTAGGTCTGGAAATATTTGGGCAGTGACAAGCTTTTAATGAATTTGCCTTTATACACCAGCTCAATGAATTTGAAATAAAACAGTCTAGGTGTGATCAAAGTGCAGAATTTCAGCTTTATTTTAGGATATATTTATTGAGATCTCCTTGGATTTCATTTTGGTAGCTCCGGTCAAGCAGATGCCAAATGCCAACACATTTGTTTTATTTCAGATACATTGTGGTGCATAAATGCAAAAATGCAAAGACTTTGTCACTGCCCAAATATTTCCAGACCTAAATGTATGTACTAAATGCCGAAGTACCTAAAGCGTGAGTTAAATGTCCCTTGAGTAGTGGTGGGAGATATACGTGATATTTCACATAAGTTTTTGATAATGATATTTATGACGATATGGAAAAAAATTTAACAGCGTTGTTTTGTTGATAATTATCTGTAAATCAATATTCAATACCAATCAGTCAAATATAGTAATTTATAATGTTCAGTGACTGCAGGTGACAGACAGCAGCATCTAGTAGTGCAAACAAAATAAAGGGTATATTCCATTCTTCTTTTCCAGTGAACTACTTCCACATGCACATCAGTAATCAAGTTCTTCAATGAGATCAGCTGTCTTCAGTGGTCTGGGAGTTTATATGTGATAAAGAAACCTGGAAATCTGCATACTAAATATGTACCTGGTGAAAACTTCACCTGAGACTGACAATGCATTCTTGATTGTATTGCCAGATCATTTAAATTACCAAATGACACTTTCCTGTCACATCAAAAAATATATTAGTGTGGACGATATGATGTGGCACGCCCCTACTCTCCCTTTTGTTTCTTTACAAAACTGAAAAGATGAAAATATCCAATCTGTGTGGAACAAAGATAAAACTTGACATTTACAAACAGAAATGTCAAGTTCCCTTCATATTTTCCACATGGTTTTCTTTCAATTGAGCTTTGACTGTACCCCTTTTATGGAGCACATCTCATTGTATCCTCTCTTTATGCAATGGTCTAATGTCACAGAGTGGACAATTGACTCCACTAGCTGTTTATCGGTAAGAGACAACTCCTAATATTTTCTTAACTCTTCTAGAATCGAAAGATGCTCTTTCTAAAATTCTACATTTTGTTGATTTTCTTGACTTTTCTGACTGATCTTCAGTCAGCCACATATTCAGACCATTATAGTATTTATGTATTTTGTACATCTGTATTAGCCAAATGGCTCTATTGTGGAGCATAAGGAAAAACTACTTGGTTAGGTTTAGGTAGATATGGTTTGAGTCCTTCCCATCCATTTATATAATCATTTATATCAATATTATATTTGGTCATAATTACTACAGCCAATAGATGTTATGTGCACCTTCGGTCCTGCTAGTCTGAAACTAATTATTGGTGTGATTCAAAACTGATAAAGGCCGTTTATCAGGTTGGAAAAAAAAGAAACACAGAAGGATATTATCTAGGATGTCACCTGAGCTGTGTTGTCCGTGTGTTGTGGTGGAGAATGTTTCAGCCTTTTTCCTGAAGACTAAATTTTCAGCTGGTGTGAACAGTGCTGTGAGCTGACAGGTGGAGTCAGACTGTTATTCAAATGGAGTAACTAGGTAGTGTAGCGGGAGGTGCAGCAGCTACTGGGAAATATTAGGACAAAGGGAAATATTCTCATTCTGTGTTGTTGAGTTTAAGGAGCATCTGTGGTGATTGCAACAACTTCTGTATCACTATTGTTTGCCTTAGAGCTGTATTTTAAAGTTCAATACAGTATCTTTTAAATGATGACTCTAAACTGTAGAGAGCTAGAACATGCAGATGTATGTGCAAACATAAGGGAATATAAGTGAGCATTGAAATTCATTATTATAGTATTTCAAAATCTCAAAGAAAGCTGTATCACAGAGTAAGTTGAGTCCATTCATTCAGTCCATTATGCCCCTAATAGCACAGAAAGCTGGAACATTAGTGTGTTTGAGCATGATGGGAATTTGAAGTCCCATCATGCATCACTGATATTGGTATTTTACATAAATGCCACGCTGCCTCCCTGTCCTGTTTCCCTATCCCTGCTGAGGATAAATTCTCTGCTTTGAGGAAACCAAATCAATACGACACAGCAGTCCTTGAGAAGGGTTTACTTCTCTATGAAATGAAAACCTCACTCTAGAGATATCAGAGAGTGTGTGTGTGTGTGTGTGTGTGTGTGTGTGTGTGTGTGTGTGTGTGTGTGAGAACATGCATGTGTGTAGGGCTGCAACATGAGTGCTCTTGTCTCCTTTCAAAGCAAGAAACAGGAACAACATACCCTTCAAGTTGATGTCAAATGCCAAGGCCTTGTTATTTTGTTGACGAGTGAATGAAGTAAATCTACAGCTGTAATGACCAACCATACTTTCTTTTTGTTAAGGGTCCAGTGGGGCTGTGGGGTATTTTAGATGATTGGATTAATTAGATCCTTTGTATGACATATGAACAGTACATAGTGAACATTTGCAAAAAGCTAAAATTATACGTGAGTCAAAACGTAACACACATGAGCGCTGCCTACATTAGCTCTTGTGAGTCATGACATCATGTGATAGGAAGAGTTATACTACATACGCACCTATCAGTCGACTGTCATGACAGACTTGCACAGGTGATTTTGCAAACCTACACTCACAAAACTCAGTACCTCTTACCGTAACTGTCAGTCACTGATGGACACTGATGGACTTGCAACATGGGCTACACAGTCATTTAAATATTTTTTAGATTGTAATTAATTGTAGCATGTATGATAGCTGGTCTATGGCTACTGTGATTGTGCAACATGCAAAGCATTTGCGCCATCACGTTGTTTTTACAGGGATAACTGATTTTGCAGTAATCATCTGTCCACACAGCACTCAAGTTGTCTTCAGTGATCTGCAATCGCAATTCTGGAATGATAATGGATAGAGGATGGAATTATAAAAAAATATATAGGTAATTCATTTCAATAAACATTATATTAGTTTAGATGTATAAACATATCAGTCGTCTCCTGTTTCTGTGGTACAGCTCTGAAAGGGTTAAAAATGCCCCAGAGCAGCAGACAGCAGATGAGTTATTGACATCCATGTCTCCTGGAGTCAGGGCTGCAGTAAAAGGAGGCATGTTTAGATAAAGAGCCAGGAGGGACATTGGCTGGGTGGCCACGAGGACCAGGCTGGGCTCAGGGGAGATGAGAGGTGGATGTGCCTCTGGGCGACTGCTGCTTCCACACTCCGTCAGCTTCTTTAGTTCTGCTCTGATCCAAAAGAGGGAATTATGTGCATTTCAAATCCCTGGTTCTGTTGCAAAATGTATGAGCACAAGAAAACCTGAACCAAACATGACCGGGGTCGACTACAAAAACAGAAATACATCAGCATAAGCCAGTATCTCGAGCTCCGGATAACATAGCGTGGACAAGCATGTACACACACACATACACGTTTTATACTGCAAATACATTCTGCAGCTCATTTCCTTTGGTCCAAACACAGCGGAGACCCTTTCATTTGCATTTGTTGCCAGCTGAAGGTTTAAAGATATTCACAAAGTTATCTGGGTAGTAATTTTTTTTCTTTCTGAAACCTGCAAATAAGAAACAGAACACATCTGCCTCACACTTGCACACACGCACAGTTGATCAGCTGGATTTGTTGACGACCAGACTCTGACCTGCTGATGGATGTAGCTACTGGTTGGATTTAATTATCCATGAACAGCCTGCAGGGTGATGGCTTGGTGTGTAGACCTCTACAGGGCTGCTGGTTTCTTTAAGGTACATGAACGTGATGATCTGCAGTCCATGTCTGGTGGAGGTTTACACTGGGCTTTAGTATTTTCAGTGTCTGCTATCTGTATATTTGTGTGCATTTGGTTAGTTTGCCCTCCCTCTAATTGTAGTCTCTTAAATGATTTATTCAAGACATATATTGATTTTGCTTTGTCCAAAGGCTCCAAAACCCCAAACATTGCCCAAGGCGCAGGAACCTGAAGAAAAAAATTTAAATAATTATGTTTTAGCTAAAATGGTGCATTAGTGAATCACACAGCCCATGTTTTCATAAGGAATATCTACAAATTAAAATTATATTTAATATATGCAAATATTCACATTTGAGAAACAGATTGTTTGCCTTTTCCAAGTAATTTTCTGCTGACCACTGAGTTGATTAATTGACTGACTAGAGAAATAATGAAACTTTGGTGCATAGAGCCAGTAATGCCACAGCAACATAGTTTAATCTGTTTTCGTGTCCATGACTTTTACTTTCTTGCTTCTTTTAGTTTTTACTTGTTTATTTCTCAGCTGCTCTGTCCTGGTTTCACAGTCTCAAAGTTGGAGACTCAAATCTCCCATCTCCCCTTCAGATGCTAAGCTTCAAGGTTTTTGTGGTTGGTTGTTACTGCGACCAGCAGCGACCATTTTTAGGAGTAGGGGAGGTCTGCAAACAGTAATTACAGGCCATTACACAGCTCTTCAAAGCCCACTCAGCTGTGGTCTGTGACACCAGCACACACACACACAGAGGAGAAAGAATCTGTGGCTTTTATCTCCAAGAAAATGTGGATAATTTAAGTTGGCTGCACATTTGAGTTGTGGAGGCCTGTTATTATAAGACATGACTCCCTTTACAAACTGCCAGCTGTGTGTGTGTGTGTGTGTGTGTGTGTGAGAGTGAGAGAGAAAGAGAGAGAGAGAGAGAGAGAGAGAGAGAGAGAGAGAGAGAGAGAACCGAAATCAGGAACATAAAAAGTGAATGATTAGAAGAACCAGGAACGCGGTTGATGAGTAAACTCAGGAATCATGAACTGGATGGGTGAGTGAATTAACGAGAAAATGTTAGGGCTGACTCTAATGAGGAGAGCAGGGGTTTGGTCAGAAAAGTGTGTGTGTGTGTGTGTGTGTGTGTGAGAGAGAGAGAGAAAGAGAGAGAGAGAGAGAGAGAGAGAGAGAGAGAGAGAGAGAGAGAGCGAGAGATTGAAGTGATATTAAGTCCAGTATTGTTCACATTTCAGGCTTTTGTCCTCTAATCTACTCTGCTTCCAGATAACAAAATGCTCTGCCAGACATTTTGTAAATGACTGTTGATACGTCACACAGATATTTGCATTCTTACAAATGGTTCCTCTGGATTCTGGCTGTTGCTGTCCTACACACACTCCACAGACAGTGGAGGGCTCACAGCCACAGGAGAAACATTCACTGACAGTTTGTTGTGATTCATTTCAAAGAAAGTAGCTCATGCTTGGCCAAAAGTTCATATGTTGCTAGTTGCTTTTTAATAATGTCACTAAGTCTAGTGACACAGGAACTAAGTTTGCTCGACCAGAAGGTCATGTGACGCACTGCTGCTTAAACAGGCAGCGACTGATTATCTCTATATTATTCGTGTAGATCACAAGCAAACTGCACATAAACACAGATTCTCATGTTCACGTACATATTAATTTAATCACAATATACAGGCTGACAGTGCAACAGTGATGTGATTAATCATGCAGCAATATTTAATAGTGGTCAGAATCTCTGCACAGGCAAGTGAAGGACTTAAACATGAAAAGTGACTTCTACTTTGCTCATTAACAATGTCTCCAACCCAGCAATGGTCCCACTGGGAACTTTCATATCATAGATTTGAGTTCCCCTGTTCTACCTGTTATTTCCCTGGTGTAAACAGAGCAGACACCTGAACTACATGTGTGTGTCTGCTGACTGAAAGCCTTATTGCTCTGTCTGGTAAACACTCATCTGTCCATAGTTTCCCTGCATCTCTGCTCTTTGTCTGCTTGTGTTCTTTAAAATCTCATAAAACTCTCTGGTCTTAATTCAGAGAGTATGTGATCAGAGAGTTCAGAATTTAATACCGAGACTTGTGGAAGTATTGTACTGTAGGTATTGATCTACCTGCTCACTGTTTGTTGTTTTATTTAACCTTCTCTTTTTTGTTTGTGTCTCTGTTGTAGATTTGTCAGAAAAGAAGAGCGATCTAAGGGTTTGTGATGACTCCACCTGTCGATACGGAGGCGTGTGCAGAGACGATGGAGCTCAGCTCAAGTGTGTCTGCCAGTTTCAGGTAGATAAGATCATTTTTTTCTTTTTTACTTCACTGATCATACAACTGCAGGAATACAAGGTAGGAGTGTTAGGAACCTTTCTAGCATGCAGTGAGGCAACAGTAAGTCTCGTGTTCGGTGAGTATTTGCAGAATTACTGGTGTCATGTGTTCTGCATTGTGCTCTACCATATATTCTTGATGATGCTGATGCATGACAGATGAAGTTCTCCTGAAAGGAGTGGGCGATTGCGATGATATGGTGGGAAGTCTCCTGTGCTGCAAAATTACAAAATTATATCTATGCAGTCTTTTTAAGGAATTTAAAACTATTAATTTTGCACCTATGCCCACTGTGTCATCAGACTCAAAATTAAAATGATCCCAAATAACCAGGGTAAAACCGTCTTTCTGTCAAGTAAGCTGATTGCTTAACAGGAAACATTTGTCACAGGGGTAGAGGATTTGAGAAACCTGATATGCCCAGGTAGACTTCTCCCAGAGAACTCTGGGATCAGATATTACATGTCAACATGTAACCAAGTTTCTAACTGGCTGTTTATGAGAACACACATGCTGAAACCAACACAAAGTGCCCTGTAGATATCTTCATAAGTCACTTTCATAATGTATTTCTTTGACTCACACACGTTCACACACTTTACATTGTGGAAAAGAGCATTGTGTCACTGTCTGTGATTCTCCTTCACAGCACTGACAGTGATCTCCCCCAACACATTGAAAAAGAAAACACAGGACATCTTGTTCTCTCTCTATATCTGTTAACGTCTGCAAACCATGCTTCCAATATTCTTGATTATTCATCTGCTGCAGGTATAAGCGTATCTCCACTAACCAGACTTAAGTGCATGTCAACTCATTTCCTGATTACCCGAGGAACCTGCTTTCTCTGAGTAACCTGGTTACTTAAGTGCATGTAAACAGTCATAGATAAGGATAAACTCACAGCTGTTTGACAATAAGCTGCATACTTATGTATGTATATGTAGGAGATGGATGAGCAGCAGCATAAACATTGTTTCTTTCTGCTGCTCAGAGAAAGGATCATATACAGTACCACTGCTAAAGCTATACTAAGCTGCCTCCAGCTATGTTTAAAACAAATGTCTGCTACTTTGTTAGAAAATGTAGTCACATACCGTTCTCAAACATCCTGTGAAGTCTCAATTGTGCATCAGCTTGTTTTTTTCCTTTCACATTTGGGATCATACTGTTTCATAGACCGCTATCGTCTTGCGTCTCCAGCTGCACCTTTTACCCAAAGTTGTGGTTCAGGGGGATAAGCGATTCATTAGGTTGTATTTCTACAGTGGTCAGTACTGTACTATAGGTGGTCATGAATAATTCTTCACAAACACCCTCAGGAGCAAGTGATGGAGGACAGAGGGGAAGCTGGGCTGGTATCTAAACATGTTTTGCTGAATACACACACTATTTATAAAAAACATAGTCTAAAGGCCTCATAACACCTGCTCTTTACTATCAGTGACCATAAACCCGTTATAATTTCAAGAACAAAATGATTTATTGTATTGTTTCTTGGGGTTAGTTTCCACAAACCATAAAAAAAAAAAACATATCCATGTACCAGGGAAGTGGCACAAGGCTAACATGCAATCACAAGTCTACATCAAACTGTGATAATTACACCAACCAATCATCTTAATAACCTGCATTTCTCATTTAAAATCATAATTAAATCAACCATCTTCCATCATAGATCAGAAAAATGAATTGTGTGAATATGAGTTATCAGGGGCTCACTGTGAAACTCCTCATCACAGCTGCACTGTGCAGGTTTAAGATCTCTTACCTACTGCATACATGGCTGTTGGTGTTTTGTTTGTTTATGACATGAAAGAAAAAAGACACAGCTCACATATTTGGCTCCACAACATAAAGGAATAAAAGCAGCATTAGCATGAAGGGCAGTTTCTGGAAGCCACATTTACCACAGATTTGCTGCTTTACTGTAAAAACAAGACACGCGGAGGCTGTTTAAGTGGCCGTCACGCTCTGATCCAAAAGGTAGATCTGCGTTTGTTACTCACGTCCACACAAACAGGATGGACCACACTGAGCACACAGCTGATCAACATAATCAGAGGAGTTTCAGTTGCCCGAGTGAGACGGCTGCCTTTTACTGTGCTGAAACGATTGCAAACAGTTATATGATGAGATTATAAGTTACAAGGTCACATGAGAAAATAAAAAACAAGGAGTCGTACTGTTTTTAAACCCCCTTTAGCTAAAGAAGTTTAAAGGGTTAATTTTACACGATGATTTAAAAGTACAGTTAAAGGGGTCATGTTATGCTTTTTGTGGTCTAAGTTACATATACTTGTGTGAAGTTGAGTGCCCATGTTACGCACAGAGACCCAAAACTTAAGATGGTTTTGCCTGCTGGCTGGCGGTGAAACCTCCAGGTTTCAGTCTGGTCAATATTCTGTTTTTGACATTTTTTCAAAATGCTATACCTCTTGACATCAACCGTTGGTTAAGTTTAGTGTATCTGCCAACCTGATTAGGGCTGCTACAACTACTAGTACACTACCCTGCCTACTTTGTCAAGTGAGCTGCTACTGCTTTACTCATGCAGTGTTTGTACAGAGTTTGGTGTCTTAGAAAAAGTGCTTAGCCTTCCCCGCTACTCTCCTCCCCATTGCTCCTCCTTGTACTCCTGTGTACTTTCCTCATCTCTATTACTTATTCCACTTCTCTTCACCTGGCTTTTCCCTATCCTAAACTGAGCTTTTCCATGCTGTTATCTAGCACCTCTTCGTGACCACCCAGCGTCTGACTCACCTGCTACCTGAATTTCACACGAAAGTCTTCCTCTTTCAGCTTCATTCTGATCCTTGGTTCAGTCCTTCATCTTTTCCTCACCTTTAAAGTCATCTTACAAACCACCACAGCACCACGCTATGCTGTCTAGCTATGCTGTCTAGCTATGCTGTCTAGCTATGCTTTCCCCTGCCACCACCTTAAAGTACCTGATCTATTTCAAGTTGCACCTCTTGCATAGAACATAACCCACCTGTGTACACCTTTCCTCACTCTTTGACAACACTCTAAGCTTCTCTTTCTTCTTTAAATTAGTATTCGCCACAGCTATTTTCATTGTTTTAGCTACATCTGTCCTTTGACATCCCTGTCCTTACCTACCCAGCACCTCCTCATAACGGCTGTTCCCCAGCATGTCCACTGAAGTCCGTTACAGTCAGCACTATTTCTTCCTTTGGCACACCCTCAACCATTTCATCTCACTCACTCAAGAACTGTTTTTTCTTTTCCATCTCACATCCCACTTGTGATCATTAATGGTGTTTATTATTACCGCTTAATTTTCCAGTTTCATGATATCAGATATTCTCTTATCTTCCAGTACCATCTCGCTATACTCCTCCTTCAGGATTATCTCTATACCATTTCTTTTCCTATTCACACCATGGCAGAGCTGTTTGAATCCATGTTACAATGTTCCTGGCTTTACTACCCTTCTACTTTGTCCCTTGTACACACAATATGTCTACCTTTTCCGCTCTAATAAATCAATCACCACTCTCCCTTTACCTGTCATGCTGCCTACATTCAGGGCTCTTACATTCACTTCAACACTTATCCTTGTTGGCACAGTTCTACACCAGATGTCCCTCCTGATGCTCCTGATACATTTACACATTTGGAACCAGTACTTAGAGGGCACAAGTACTGGCTTGTGCAACCTCAGGGTTTAAATAGTTACTACAACCAATTGAATAGTTACTGCAGTAACTCAAATCCAGTGCTCACTCTGCACAAAATTGGAGGCTATTATTATTCAGACTTCTTCTATTTAGTCACATTAAGTGTATTTCAGGCAAAGGTGAAACCTTTCTTTTTCCCCAATATTCCCACATTCACATTTAAATGAAAACTTTGTAACTTTAATAATACTTTTATCAAGAACATACAGACACTAAAAACCTACAGTGAGTTGCTTCTACTCACTCTTAATGACTGTCAGTCTGCAACCTGGATTAGTTTGTCTTTGCTGTAGACCTGTGCTGATGCATGCACATTTTTAATAATATGTCGACCAAGCATCTTGGTATAAGGAATGAAGAACAGTGGAGGTTTAAGACACAGAGGAATAAGATAATCCAGGTTGTATACAGCCATTACAGTGAGTATACACTATTGATACTGTCTGGACATTGACTCTAATCCTAATACTGTTAATTTAGAAAATGAAACCTACTTTGTTTGAATAACTCTACTTGTTCTTCATTAATTTTAGATATCCAATACATTTTTACACATAATAATAACTCATCTCACTTCCATTAAATTGTTTTATGAAAGGCTCAGGTGATGGCCAGTATTAACGGGATGAAAGGCTACAGCAAGCATCACTTCATTCAATGTTTATATGTGCTCATTGTTATTGTTTTAAGACAGACTTGAAAGAACCTATCCTTTAATGTAATTTGAGTTTTTTTTGAGTAAAGATTTATGAGTAAAGTATATGAGAGATAAACAGTGAAACCTGACTAGCACATCCACTGAAAAGAAGTCAGTTTCCACAGGGGACATGTTTTAGTGACTTGTTGAAATTCAAACACTGTCCTATCAGTTTTATGCTCAATATAATCCTCCTGATTTATTGTCCTTGTTGACTTTGATCATACAGTTTGTACTGTGGCGTCTTCACCTTTTAATCTGTGAAACTGCTTGACCACAAGGAGATGAAATGTAATGAGACATAACTTAAAGATCTCATATTTCAGTGAAGCTGATCTCAAAACATCTTCCTGTAACACAATTCAAAACATCCATCTAATTTCTGAACCGCTTAGTCCCCGTAGGGGTCACGTGTGTGCTGGAGACTATCCCCACTTCAAAACATTTTATTAGCTATTCTTAATGGATATTGAAAATATATGCATTTTATGTGAAGGACTGTTGTGTATGGTCAGTCTTTACACGTGCTGACAAACACTGTTTTTATGAATATTAAATTGATCATGACACCACAGTTGGACACAAACAAACCTTTGCATGTGGTGTTTCTTTATTTCTGCCTTTTCTTGTTTTGTTATTTATTGAACCTCCAGTCTCACTGTAACCTCTAATGTCTGAATCTATCCCTGTGATTGACATAATGGTGAGCCACGTTGTAGCATTCAGCCGCATGATTAGTTTTCACCTCCAGTTATGGGAGGAACATAAACATAAACAAAGGCAAAAACACTAACACATAAAAATGACATAAAAGCCCATTTGACAATCACACCACCACATCAAACACCCTCGTTTAAATATTCAAATGATAACTAAACACAGCGTTACACAAGACAGCCAACACACAGTAAAACCAACATCACACATCACGCACAGCAGAGAGATTACAAGACACAGATAGACACAGCAACATGAAAGTATTTTTAAATCATCATTTATTTCAGTCTAATAGGAAAAAAAACATCACAGTTTGTTTAATCTCCAGAATCATTTGGATGCTCCAGATGTTTAGACAGAAAAGCTGATCGACTAAAAGCACCTTTTCTGGTATAAAACAGTAAGTTGCTTGAACACATTCACTGAAACCCTCACACCAAGGCTACAGTTCAGTTCGTGACGTAAAGAAATTTGTACACGTCTTCTCGTTATATTAAAAATAATTCATCATAATAATGGCAGTAATTTCCCCATAGTATTTTCAGCTAGACAGAAATAAAACGCAGGTGAGATAAAGCAGCCTCTTAATGCGGAACTATAAATCTCAGTGTACGCCCCAAGTCAGCAGGTTGTCAGCATTTAAAGGTGCATTGTGCTAAAAATAACTTGAAACATATTAAAGCTTTCTAGTGCTGGTGTGTAGGTACACGGGGATGTGAATCAACATCAGTCATGTTTTTACTGTGTGTGTGTTGGTTTATCCACAAGTTTCTTCAAAGTTATTTTGGTGTCTGATAAAAGTGTGCTGCTTGTCTTTGCGGTGCTCCTTCCATCTGCTCCACCCCCCACCACCTGCAGTCAGGGCGCACACAGGCAGAATATCAAACACCCCTTTCTAACTGACACTTATCAGAGCTGCCCTGCAGTCACTCATTTAAAGGACTAATGTGTTAGATTGCTGTCTAAATAAACCTTCTGTTTAGCTTGACCCAGCAGGGTCCGACTATTCCAATCATTAAAACGTTTTCATTTCCACCTTTAAACAGAAGACATTTCAGTCCTCACAAAGGTTTATACTTTTATCTCAGAATTAATGAGCTCTGTTCTTTCTGTCCTGCTTCATCTTTGTCACTTCAATTTAAGTTTGTTCAACTGAGAAATTTCAGCATGTCTCCTGCTGTCGTGTCATTTTCACATCCCAAGTTTGGAGCCATGATTGTGGGGTTTCAGTACCCATAAGGCTAAAAATCTGTATGTTTATGATGCTGAGGTCAAGGGAGGGGTGGGAGCAGACTCAGTTCTGGTCAACATCTAGAGCTCTGAGTCCTCAAAAGGCTTTAATATCACATGGCAGATAGCAACACATTTCAACTGGACTCCTGCATCAGGACTTAGAAACAAGATATCTCACAAGTTAGCTAAAGTGTATTTGGATCAAATCAAGGCAGAGCTACAGAAAACCATCTCAAAATTAACACTTTTTGTTCTCTAAGCAAACTCAGAACATTTGGTGTTTTGGGAGGCGGCAGCTGATCCTTTTCACATACCTCTTCACACCCTTAACTGTGACTGGAAAAAACAAAAAAACACGATCTGCAGCCTCAGATGAGGCCGTTTGTTCTGTGTAATGTGATTCTTTGTGTCTTACATTTCAAGATGTTGTGTTCTGCTTTCAGATAAGACATAGGACATAAGACATTTTTAGGTTAAATGTATGTTAATAACTCGTACATCAAGTTATGTTATTAACTGATTAGTAATCAAGTAGTTTTAAGGAATTTCAGGTCAGATTAATACCAGTGCCAGCAAGAGACAACTCTGACATTTTGAAAAATACTTGAAGGTGGAGGACAGTTTCATCTGTGTCCAGTGCAGAGACAGAATCAGGACATAGCTAAACAAGCTTAGCAGGAAAAAGCTGTTAGCACATAATATTTACTTCAAACAGGATAAAAGGACACTTTCTTTGTCTAATAGCATCACATCAGATGTTTCACGTATTTTATTTGAGGAATATCAGATGATGATAGATTTCCACAATTAGACTGAACAGATTTAAAAAAAACACCTTTTTGCTCAGTTTATCAAACTGCTAAACCAAAGTGTAAGTTGTCAGTAAGGCTCAACGACTAACGTTGAATGTTGTTGTTTTGTGACGTGTAAGAAAAATTTCTGAAAAAAATAAAAGCTTCAGAAAAGCTTTAGTCGGTTAAAATGCTTACCACCAGTTGCAGTCATCTGAGTTTAGTTGAATGTAGAGTAAGGACAGAGATCAAACCTGATCAAACTATGACTTCAAGACTTAGGAATTAGATATGATATTTTCTATAAAATTATGTGAAAAATTAGACAAAATGTGTTGTCTCTGAGATGTTTTAGTCTATTTCATGTTTGTGAATTATATACAGACCTTCTGTTTTTCTGGTGTTTACTGTAGCATATGTAGTTATAGAAACAGAATGAGTTGGGAAGGAGCAAAAGTGCAGTACTGTATATAGTCTTGAGTTTTTTTTGGTCTCAGAAATCCTTCTATTAATTATAGGCTCTTTACAGTCATGGCCAAAAATATAAGCTCCCCTGCAATTGTGTCAGAAAATGCAACACTTCTCTCAGAAAATTGTTCCAATTGCAAATGTTTTGGTATTTTAATGCTTATTGTTTTTGTTTGCACTGAGTTTTCAAAGAGATGGAAACTCAAACTTGATTACATATTCACACAGAACTCAAAAATTGAGTTGACAAAATTTTGGCACCTTGTCGAAATAAATAAAAAAAGAATTTTTCAAACGTGATGCTTCTGTAATTTGTATTTAGATACGACTGTGGCAAGTAACAGGTGTGAGCAATATAGTAATCACACTTGCAACCAGTTAAAATAGAGAAAAGTGGACTCAACCTTTGTGTTGTGTGTCACACTGAGGCACACAGAGAAAAGAAAGAATTTTAAATAGTTGTCTGTGGATTTAAGAAAAAATTTTTGAAAAACATGGAAAATCTCAAGGCTACATGTCCATCTCAAGAGATCCTAATGTTCCTGTGTCCACTGTGCACAATATCATCAAGAGGTTTAAAGCCCATGGCACTGTAGCTAACCTCCATGGACGTGGATGGAAGAGCAAAATTAATGAAAAATTACAATAAAGGATTGTTTGAATGATGGATAAAGAACCCAGATTAACTTCCAAAAAAATTCAAGCTGATCTGCAGACACAGGCTGTAACAGTGATAGTTTGCACTATCCATCGCTATCTGAATGAAAACTGGAGAGTTCTGAAATAGCCAGCAATGAGTCCAGATCTGAGATCTCAGAACAGCAGCTGGGAGAAGGCATCCTTCAAACAGAATGACCTGGAGCAATTTGCAAAAGAAGAGTGGTTCAAAATTCCAGTAGAGAAGTGTAACAAAACTCATTCATGGTTACATTGAAATGATTGTTTCCAAACGGAGTGCTACCACATATTAAGTTAAGGCTGCCAATCATTTTGTTCAGTGTATTTTTGGGGTTTTGTGTGGAATTGTATCAGATTTTACTTTTTATCTCTGTTTTTTTTGTTGTTCCAATGCAAATAAAAAAAATGTACATATGAGTACCAAAACATTTGCAACTGCAACAGTTTTTTAAGAGAAGAGTTGCATTTTCTATTTTTTATTTGTTAATAATAATATTTTTACATGTGTGCAAATGTGTACAAAATACACAATTTAAGTTTAAGAAGTTTCAATGTTTCATGTTTCTTTTCTTTCTCGTGTGCTCTTATTTTGACAGTCCATGGAAACATCTTTTGGATCTAGGCCACATATGTGTCTAGCTCTCACTGGATAATTGATTATGACCCAGCCTTCCACAGTGTGTGTATACAGGCTCTGCTTTTCACACATTCTGTAAATCACCCCAGTGAAGTCATTGTGATGAAACCTGTTGGTGAAATAAAGTCGATTCTTCTAGAAAGTAAACTAGTGTTGCCGAGGCTTTGTTGACTGCTGTAGCCAGAGCTCAGTCCTTCTGTAAAACAATATGTTGTGTTATTTTATGCAAGTGTGTGAAACGTTTTGGGGTATAATTTTACTTCCCAAATCAGAATCGCTTTGAACAACGATCAGCAGTTTTGTGGTGGCAGCTAAATCAAGCAACAGTAACATTAATGAAGCTGCCTGATGAATGTCGACAGTCTGTAGCTCCACCCTGAAAATACGCTGAGCAGCTGAAAAAAAAGAAATATTGATTATTGATGGACATTGATTGTTGTGCCACCCTGAAATAACAGCTTGAACATACTGATTTTCACACCTGATTTTCCACAAACATGATCCAACTAATGGAGCTCCTGACTCACATTCATTCACTAAATTAGCTCAAAATATTGATCTCATCCGCACAAAACGATTTACAGATTATCTGCTCATTCCTCCCGAGAAGAGTCTCCGCTCTGTTGAATGGTGGTTGTAGAGAGATGTTAGCGGAGTGAACGCTGATGAAGCAAACCAAAAAGCAGCCTGGGAGGATCTGTTTCTTCACATGCAAGAAACACATTTTCCTCTCTCAGCTGGAGTTTGGATATGAAGAAGCCAAAGTGCCAAAACTGAGCCCGAGCTGCTTTGAAGATAACAAGCGAAAGAACATCCTGCTGCGTGATTACACCACGATTCTGCCTCCACTCCCAAAACTATTTTGGAGTTTGTGATTGTTGCTCTGTAACTTTGTCATTAATTAGTTTCCATAAAGTTGCAGCTGCAGATGTCACTGAAGCTGTTTCTCGTACAGTATGTACTGTAGAGCAGAACTGCGTGTTTGTTCCGCAGCAGAGGTCAGCTCTCCAGGGGATTTGTGTGAAATGACTGATGGTTGTGAGATAATAGAATATGGATTGCTGAACACTGATTTGTGTCCTTGGCAGCTGCAGTCAAGTTAGTTTGTTCTAACCTTGCATGTAGAATGATTGGAAACTCCTGATCGTCCTCGAGCTTCTGAACAGCTCACATCATATTTATCTCTCGCTGAGCTAAAGGCGTCACACGTGTGTTATTTAATCACAGCTTCTTACTTTGGTTTTTCTAAACACTTATTTAAGCCAGACAGGCACTGTATGGATTCAGGAAAAATTTAGACCATATTCTGTCTCGCCAAATTATGACCCGACCAGTTGTTGTTTGACGTGCAGTGTGAGCAGGGTTAATCTTGATTAATCACCTAAAAGACCAACGATCCTGCTCCTGGATTTCTTCTATGTCAGAATTGTTGTTGAACCACTTAACTGTAAAGTTTGTCTCCAATAACAAACACAAACAAAAAAAACAATAACAATACAATAACAACTAATAAAAAATACAACTAGGTTACTGTGGAATATTTGATAATGTATCGTTGTCATTTCTTATATTTGAACTCTTTGGCTTCAGTTCAAACATAACAAATCGGAGCCTTTTTTGGCTTCACTCTAAAATTTAACTACTGCTCCTTGTTCTTGCTTTTTAAGTTTATACTTTTAATGGATGATAGTTTCTGTTCTCGATTCACTTCCAAGTTGAAAAAATACATCAATTTTTCAAGTTCCTCCACATTGATCCCTTACTGAAAATTCCCTATTTAACTAAACTCTGACAAAAGATAACAAACAAACATAAACAAACATCAAACCAGCTTAAAGGTTAAGAAGGTTTACTGCTGAGAAACAGAATACTGGTGTAACATTAGATAGTGTCACCTGTAGAACACCAAAGATTTATTGAACTGATATTCACTTGATGGTGAAGTAGAATATGTATATTATAACTGTGTTGCAGCACAGCATGAGAGTGAGAAGCAAAACTAGTCAGAGCAGCGATGGTTGCATTTAACCAGTGTCATGTTGGTTGAAAAAGTTTCCATTTCTATGTCTGCAGTAGTTAGAAACTTAGGATCAAGAATTCATCGTCTCTAACTTGACATTTTAAATTCTCAGCTCTACTAAATCAGTGAGTAGTCTAAGTGTACTGTGTTCACCCTCCCCAGGGGAACTGTGACTTTCACACAACAGTCACAGTGTGTGAACACTGTCTGAAGTTTTTGTAAAAGAAGCTCTGGATTAAAACCCACAGAAAACTTCACAGCTGCTCGCCACAGTTCATTATGAATCATCCTATTCAGGTTAGTGCAGTGTTGTGTGAGTCACACTGACAATTAACATTTGATTGCGTTTGATTTCCAGTGCCACAAAAACTACAATCCCGTGTGCGGCTCCAATGGAGACACCTACCAGAATGAATGCTACAGGCGACAGGCGTCCTGCAAACAGCAGAGACTCATCTCCCGCGTGTCAGACGGCCCCTGCTCCACCGGTGAGTCTGCCAGGAAGTACACATGGTCCGCACAAATGGAAACCTGAAATAACTCTGATTGATTTAGGGCAACTCTTCTTTTAGTGATATTGAACAGTGGAAGTGTGTGTGAGGACATCAGTCTGTGTCTGTAAAGGTTTCAGTCATTTAAAATGTTCTTTAAGTGTCGTCTGAGGAAATAATTCATCTGCTGCCTCATAAAAGGAGACGTAACTTGTCTTCATTTTGTTCTATCGGTCATGTTTCAACAGCTGGTTTCTCTTTCATCAAATGATAAAGGGGTAATTATGAAGTGGAACTACTGAGATGGATTTTCTCTTTTGATCAAGCACTAATCAGTGAACTACACACTTCTTTAAAAACTCTGTTCGTTCTGATTACTATGGAGAACAATAGGATTTAGTCTTCCAAACTTGCTGCCGCTCAATACGATGAGGTGAATTTAATTTTGTTGACGCTTTCTGGAGTCCCTATTTCTGCAGTCCATATTTGCACCTGATTGACATTGTGCTGTTTAATGCTATACAGTAGCATGCATGAACTTCTAACTTTACATTACAGGGAGGCGTTTCTATGATACAGACCATAGGTTTGGTTAATGAGGAACTTGTTTCACATGTGCCAGCATCCACATACCAGTGGGGCTATAGCAAAAGGGGATAATGAAGGGAAGGATGCTAAAAAGGATGTTTTTGAGTTAGAAATTAAAAGTATACTCACTGTATCATTTTATAGCTGTTGACTCGGTAATATTAATTCCGGTTTTATGTTGAGTTTTGTCTTTTTTACTTACACATACACACTTAAAGACATCATCAGTCAACCTCACACACAAACGCTTAAAATTGTGGACATACCAGAAATCCAACATTGTCTTCTGCCAGCCCGGTTGCTTATTATTCATGCAATTAATGGGACATGATGACCCTCTTTAAATGATTGTAAAATTAGGCGTAGGTGTCCAATTCAGGGTTAAAATCCGTACAGTGCCTGTTCAACTACATGTAGCAGTCATGTGGAAGTTGAGTCACAGAAACTGGACTTTCTTTCTTTGTAATGAGACTTCTTTCTAACAAGAAAGAAGACCATTACCATGATTCTACTTCCAGATGACCTCACCTGGATAATTGAGAATCGTTGATACATGTAGCAATATAAAGCTGTTCTTCATAGTGTTACGTTTTAATGCTGTGAAGACCAAAGCCATTCACATCTATTGTGTGGGGCTAAAGACAGAAATATCAAAGTCAAACCCACACACAGAGACACTTCTAGTTAAGAGAGACAATATGTTTTAAAGCAGAATTTAGACGTATAAAGGATGAATCTACATGAATTCTTACAAATGCTCTTTTTAATTTTATACCCTCACAACCATCAACAGTAAAACCATTCAGGCTTCAGTGGTTACGGGGTCAACAGGAAATACTGTACCAAATTTGCCAAGTTTTTCCAAGATGTAAACATAATTAACACTAACACTGCAGCCCACACCTAACTCAATGTTTCCATGGCAACATGATGCTTACTGTTTTCACCCGAAGCATGATGGGAACCTAACTTGTAATCACAGATAACATTTCAGATCAAGGTTTACATAAATAAGTACTGAGTGATTATACTGAATAGGCAGAATGATGAAGATGAGGCAATAATTTAAAATGTGCATCTTCATTTCAACTCACTCAGAATAAGATTGGTTTATTGCTCTATAACGTGACTGTAAGTGCCCCACTAAAATTTTTAGCTGCACTATCAAAGTCGACAGTGTTGCAGTATTTATATGGTGTTTTAAGTTCAGTATCATTTTATTATTTTTAATTGACTCAACGCGAAGCACTGAGCACTCGTCCTTGATTTTTTCTCTGAATTCTGTAGAACGTCATCAGTCACATTGATTTTGGAGAATGAGCCGGATAATCAGCCATGGATCAATTTTAATTAGCAACAGAGGATCAGAGCTGCTACATCCTTCCAAAGCAAAATGGCTCCCAAACTGGAGTCTGCTACTTTAGGAATCCTCTAGAGGTCCTGCTGGGGATTCATGAGGGACACAGTTAAATGAAATGTGGATTAGTTGAATTACATGCAGTTTGTTTTTAGTCCAGGAAAGTCTGTAATGACAAATCTATAATTTAATATGTACTACATCATGCCGTAAAGGACTCATTTTCTGTCTGAGACTATTTTAATCATCACTGACACTTTTTCAACAGAAAATCTTGCATTTGAAACTTGTTTTTCATGCACGTTCTGTCAAAGAGCAGGGTGGAGAGCAGCTTTAAAGCAGATCCCTCCTGTGTGATAGCAGCCTAATGAGATAAATATGTGGGATGAGAGGTTATAATCCTGCCGACAGATGCAACAGCCACAGTTTGGTCAGAGATAAAAAAAACAGAGCAAAGAAAAATGCTCTATGTTTATAAAGAAATCAGATTACTGATTTCAATGCATGTGCTTTACCTGCACAGCAGTGAGCTGATTACTTTATAGATGTTGTCAGTCATCACATTTCTTTCGTGATCTAAATATTGTGTAACAATGGCTTACTTATTGCAAGGTGTTGTCAGAGAAAAAGTGGCTGTCACCAACTGCTCCATAATTTCCAGTGTAAATATGACAACAGCTGTGGATGCCTGAGATAATGATGAATCAAGTCTTTTTTTTAGCTCCCATGTTGCTTCAGGCTCAGGAGTCATTATAATACACAGTACTAATGTTTGCTGATTATAGGTCTCTGTATGTTTATGTAAAGATTCTTTAAAAAAACATCTGCTTCTAATAGCAATAGAAGGCACATGACACTGAAGGCACATGAAATGATATAGAAATCTCAGAAATGTCAGGAAAACACTCTTGTCCGTCATTATTCATTACAGTATGTGATTCTTTCTTCTAATTTTACTAAACTTTACTGAAGTGGCACCTGAGTATGTGGACACCATCGCATTCACTAGATAGTCAAAACTACTGTATGTCCACTAATCTGCTGCTCTCACACTCTCCGCTCCTCTGGTTTGAGTCTTCCACCAGATGTTTAATTACATGTATTCTGTGTTATTCGGGCACAAGCTTTATTGAGACACAAACCCTGTTACTGGTGGAAGATAAGATGTGGCTCAGCTGTTGTTCCAGTTCATCCCAAATGCATTGAGGTCAGGGCTCTGTACAAACGCAATTAACTGAGAAAACCATTCATAGAGCTGGATTTAGGGGTAATGTCATGTTGCAACAGGAAAAAGAAATGTTGCCAGAAAACTGGAAGAACGACGTTGAAAATGTAATTGTGCGGTGTAGATTTAAGATTTCAGGAGAAACAGAGGGGTGGGTGAGGTATTGTCAAGAGGCTGGTTTTATTTCCTATGACCTGCTGGTTTAATGTTCCACAGCTGGACGATCACCAGCTATAAATCAGATGCACGATGAGGAAGAAACAACAGGTTTGCGTTTTTCTCATGGAAGACCCAGCTGACTCGCTGAAGTCTCTACAGGCCAGCCAGGGTTTATGTTCTCATCTCACTCTTGAGAAATGTGTTGAGGAAACTTACAGTAACACCGCAGCTTTTGGTGTTGGTCGTGGCGGTCAACTCCATCTACAGGGGCACTGGACTGATTTCCCAGGAGGCACCACTCGCCGTTCTGCTCTTATTACCCGTTACACCAGGAACCGGTGCTGTGATATGACTTTGCTTCCTTTACCTCCCTCTTGTCCTTCTCCAATTTCCTCTCCCTGAGATTTATGCTCCCAGTAATTGGAGCGCTCGGCGGCTGTGAGCTCAGGCGATAGCGTGAATACTCAGCTGAGTGTATATCCCTGAGCAGGAGAATAGGAGAAAATGCAGCAATTTTACTTCTTTCAGGGAACGGGCTGTGAGCTTATGTGAGGTACAGCAGGAAGGCTGAACGTTCTCACTGGGATCTGATCACAGGTCAGCAGTAGGTTTAGCTTTGGGGCTGAAGGTCTGAATGTCCACAGCCTGCCTCAGGCCAGAGTTATTATTCTTTAAAACTTTGTGTTGTTGGCTTTTTGACTTTTTTGCCCTGTTGAAAAACAGAAAGGATGCGAGACAGTGATACCTGCAGCAGAGAACAGATTTCACTCAGCTGAATTATAGGACAGGATTGTGATATATAGACACTTTTTCTCCTTAACCTGGTTCTTCTCTTAAAATGAAACTTTTATAACCTTTTATAACCTTTATATGAGGCGTGTTTAATAAATATGTACAGTACCAGCTTGCAAATTAAGATATGATACCTATTCATGTAAGAGTTATTGTTATTATGTGATTTTCACTCGTAACAGCAAAAAAAGACTGGGTGTGGAGTTTGCATGTTTTCCTATGTCTTTGCATGGGTTCTCTCTGGACACAGTCCAAAGACATGCAGTCAGGTGAACTGGAGACTCTAAATTGCTCGTAGGCATGAGTGAGAGTGAGAATGGTTGTCTTTGTCTGTATGTGGCCCTGCGATAGACTGGCGACCTGTCCAGGGTGTACCCCGCCTCTCGCCCGTAAGCTGGCTGGGATAGGCTCCAGCACACCCGTGACCCCTGTGGGGACTAAGTGGTATAGAAGATGAATGAATGAATCAATGAATGAGTTAGTACAAGGCATAATTATGACCTGGATGTAAATATCTCTGATGATGCTTGTTTCAGGATGAATCTGCATGACATTTTGTACGGACATTCATGTTTCCTACGGGATGTAGCATTTAACTTTAATGATCCTCTTACTACTACTACTTTTCCTCTAGTCTTGTCATTTTAAATCTGTCCGGGACTTTATCATCAGCAATACTGTACCTACTAAACAAACCACAGTTCCATTTTCTGTCTTGGCCTCTGTGCTAATAAATGGAGTTGGGATTGTTTTGTCAAAATCTTTTACTTTCATCCCTAATTAATAGTTCCCCTGCTCCACTTTATCCCAAATGTCAGGAATGGACTTTTATTCTGAAGTAGAACATATTTTATTTCTTCAATTGGTGTGAAATGGCCTCTTAAATGAACAAAGCAGAGTTCTTTAAGTTTGAGTGAAGCCGCAAATAAACAAAATTTCAACTTGTCATTGTCATCAATTGGCAGCACATTGAGTGTCCTTGTAGGGTTCTTTCTTTTATTATTTCTCAAAAACATTCCAAAGAGACTTTATGTTTCTGAAGAAAAGAAAATTGAATGTGGATCTTGGTTACGAGTGACCTTTTGGCTTGCTTTTGGGAAAATATTTTGAATTATGTTTTAAAAGGGTCTATTTTGTTGCGAGAAATTAAATTGTCACACCTGTCTCTGTTCATCTCTGTCAACATCAACAAGGTTCAAAAGAGACAGAGCAGAAATTTAAATGTAGACATAGGCGTCTTTTTACAGAGTCAAGAGTCATGTTGTCATGGCCCATTTTGCTGTTTTATTATATTTCACATCAGTGACTCTAGGAAAATATTTTTCAGCATGTAGTAACGATAGAGTAATTTCCACAAGCAGACTGCAGCAGAAGAATCAGGGAGTTGCAGTTAAAGCTTCAGGCTGCTTCATTAAACACAGGGTCAGGCATGTTTAATTTCCTCAGCAGGTTTTATTGACTCTAAGCTGCTGCAGTTTCTGATTCATCAGCTGCAACAAAGGCTCAGAGTTTTAACCCGCAGGAGGATTCATTGATTTGTTCAGCTGCAGCAGTTAATGTCGTCACATAATGAGCAAACCTCATTATGTCAAATAATATAATGAAATCATATCATATTGATGGAAGTATCATAAAGACAGTGCTTGAGGTGTTTCTCCAGTTTTTTTTTTTATTTTTTACCAGATTTCAGTTCTGCTTTTTTTTAACCTTCATAAAATCTTTAAAGGTTATTGATGAGACAGAGCATGTATATTTTCATGTATCAGTCTGGAAAGGCTTTCAAAGCCATTTCTGAGGCTTTGGGACTCCAACAAACCATTGTATTAAATAATTAATTATGAATTAGTATTTAGTGGGGTTATCTTTGTATAAAACAACATTATGTTCTATATGTCTGTTTTTCCCATCGCTCATACCCTTCAGTGCGTCAGTTAAGATTGATATGTTTATCTCTTCATAATCGTAGACACTCAATCAGTTAAGTTGGATTTGACAGTGGTTTGTCATTAGGTTTTGATTCAGATTATTAATTAGCTCAATATGTGGAAATTGAATTAACTCAGTCTCATCTACAAGTCAACAGAGAAAATTGGTAACAGTGAGCTCTGTAAAGATTCCAATCTTAAGTTTTGAGAATGAGTCGCTGCCAGTCGTTCTCATAGAGACTTTCTCCTAACATGTTTAATATTTACGATTGGCCTTTGCGAGCTGTGACACACACAGACCTACAGTAACATCAGCTAAAGTTAACTTCGCATTACACACACACAGTAACATCCAATCGTTGGTGCTTCCTGTCAAAGACTAAAAATATGTGATCTGTAGTGTCTTGAAGTGTGAACAGTGTGTGTGCAGACCTAAAGACATTCACTTTTTCCTGTGCAACTCTGTCTACTCCAAACAAGCACATATTTGTCACATTAAATCCTTAACATGCTTTAGACTTTGTCAGTAAAATTATCACTGAGAGTTCAAAGCTGACAGGGTTTATTTCCCTTATCCAGATGTTCCAACTGCTATACTTTTAAAGCCGTTTCAGTGATAAAAAAGAAGAGGAGTCACAATATTTTCACATAAACATTCAAATAAACATTATTCATACTCAGAAAGAGTTTTGTCAGTTTAAGAGGTTAAAGCTTTAAAATCAAACTAACATTTAGTCACTAACAGAATCAATAATACAGTATCTCAATCACTCTTAGCCTATTTCCACCTCCTTTTCCGTGGATTTGTGCAGCAGCTTAAGATGAAAATTGACTGAACAAACCAGCCAGTGTCCATTTCTTAATGATGCAGCATTGTGCCAGAGACTCCAAATACAGCATCCATATCTCAATTCAAAGCTGCCCCACCAAGGATTATTATTGTCAGGGTGCATTTCATGATGGAGCCACACAGCCCCAAGACAGCTATTTAATTATTTAGACCTGCTGCAATACATACTGTAGTGCATATGTGTTATCTGATACACGTGATCCATGTTGGGAGTTTGTTTCAGTTGGATTACTGTGAACCAAACACATGAATGAAAGTGACAAAGCAACAATACTGAAGGTTCTACATAGAATGTCATTAATGGTCCACCTACAGAACTTCATTAGACAAACTGTATAAAATACAGGAAGAAGATGTAAGTGCGTAATGATCATCTGAAGCCTTGACAAGAGTTTAATAATAGCTCTTAAACGTAACTCATAGTTGTCTTATGTTTTTTTTTACAGATCCTGGTTCTGGCTCAGGAGATGGAGACGGTGAGTGCTTTGTTTTTCCTTTCTTGCTCTATTTAAAGATTTCCTGCTTCATGTTTGCTCCGAGTGAAAGTCAAACACAAATCAATTATAGTTGATTCTTTATCTGCCCCACACAACCATTAAGAGCTTGTAGTGCGAGTCTGATGTGAAGAAACTGAGGTCAGAGCATAGCTGAATGAAGCCTGACTGCAGCTTTTGAAGATCTTTTATTCTTCCTGTGTGTATTTGTATCTCTGCCCCCCTTACTGTATATTAGCTCTTCTAATAAAGGCCATGTGGAGGTTTTAATTCTCTGTGTTAATTCCTCCTGGATCAACGGACTGATATTTTCTCGTGGGAGTAGAGCTGAAAAGCTCACCGTTGCCAAATTTGGCAACAGAGACATTTTACAACCATCTGTGAAGGCCAACCACAGTGTTTGTTGTTTAATACGACTGCTTGGGGGGAGTTTAATTGGAGATGGCCTCCGGAGAGACGGTTTCTCCACCATCTGCATATGGGTGGAGTTGACGAGCTGGTGATTCCCCCACAGGCGGTGAACTGGTTGAGCCTCTACGATAAATTATTAAATCTATATTTCCCTTGCTTTCCAAACATGCACACACCTAACAAGTTTAAAAAGAAAAACATCTACCTGTGAAGCTGTCTCTGCTGAACAGAGACATGACCCCTTACAGAAAGTTTTAAAATAATATTTGTTAGGATCTAAAAAATGGTAGAACCCACATGTATAAAAAATTGTGAGGAAAGTGAACATGTGCAATATAAGCACTGTAAATTCTAATTACTTTTACTTTAAACCTTACTTTGAAATAGAAACTGATTTAAAAAATTAACTGATTGCCTTTAAAAAAACAAAATACACTTTGTGGTCCATTTTGTACATTTATATGGCTCTCTGGTGTATGTAGACACACGTAGACACACAAGTAAAATAAAAGTACATTCACTGCAGGATATTCATGTTTTTTACAGACACAGGACCTCAGGAACCTGTTTTTAACCCCCAAAAGGTGTATAACATGGGCTCTTTAAAGTGAACTAGCAACTGTACTTTGTATTAACAGAAGCTTAATTAGTATAGTACACTTACAGTTAAATTTTAATAACTTGGTCATCGTCTTTAGACATATTGTTGATTAAGTGTAGACTACTTAAAATTATTTCAAACAACAAAATGAATTGACATTAAATATACTGTGTGTTTTTAAACAACACAAAGTTGGGCTAACTATTGAGACATTTCCAGAAACTTTCTAAAGAATATTTGCTGGTTGAGCAATATGTTTTACTTGTTGAAACCATGCAAATTAATGGTTTTAAAAAGACCTAAAAAGTAAGTACTTAACTAGTTGCTCCAAAAGGCCACTAAGATTAATTTGCATTTAATCCATGTTTCTTTTAGCTGGTATCGTTAACCATACCACATGTACAGGTGCATGTACAGTATTATGTGTGGTTTAAGTTCAGTATGTTTTTCCTTTCTAAATATAATTGGAACATCCTGACTAAATAAAGCAGTTAAGAGAGGTATTACTATTTAATGCGACTATTAATCCTCTTTTTCAGCCCACCTCTATCAAGCTTATGTTGTGCAGCCAGGTACAGTGGGAAGAAGAATCTGCTTTGCTGCTTTGACTGCTCATAAAATGAGATCTGGTTTTAATGGGCAAACACATTGTGCTTAAGCTAATAAAACACAATTATAAACTTTATTAAATGCACCCATTAAAAAATCACAGTGGTGACATTACTTTTAACCCTTATAATTTGGCCTTTATGTGTTTTTATTGGGGCTTATAACATTCCCTTCCTTATATTACCAAAAGTTTTGGAACACCCCATTGGAATTGTTGAATTCAGTTCAGAGAGCAACATCCATAAAGACATGGATGAGCAAGTTTGGTGTGTAGAAGCTTGACTGGCCTGCACATAGCCCTGACTTCAGCCCAATAAACACCTATGGGATGAATTAGAGTGGAGACTGTGAACCAGGCCTTCTCGTCCAACATCAGTGCCTGACCTCACAAATGCGCTTCTAGATTCATGGTCAAAAATTGCAATAAATACCTTTCTAAACCTTGCAGAAAGCCTTCCCAGAATTGTGTTGAAGCTCTTATAGCTGCAAAGGGTGGGTCAACTCCATTTTAAACCTACGGATTTAGGAGGGGATGTCGTTAAAGTTTATGTTCATGTAAAGGCAGATGTACCAAAACATGTTCATTATTGAGTTTTAAACTAAATCCACTGAAGCAAAGAGTCTGAAGAACAAAAACAAGTGACTCTTACAAGTCGAAAGCTTTGAGTTTAATTTGGAGAGGGTATTGTGTAGTAATGAAATGTGTTGACTCTGAAAATGATGCAGACATGCTCTTTAGAAAAAAGATAGTTCAGCACTGTGTTGCCTACAAAACATATTTACTAATGTAAATTATATAAATTATAAGAGAAGCTACAGTTTGATCCAGAAGTATTTGCGCAGTGAAGGAGTTTGTATGATTTTGCCTTTATACACCACCACAATGGATTTGAAGTAACAATAGCTACAGCACTGTACGTAAAACTGTACATGCACCTGCACATGGGGTATGGTTAACAAAATAAACTCAAGGAAAGGTAGATAATGTTATAATAGCCCTTATAACACATAAATGCCAAATTGTAAGTGCATTTACCGTTCAGTAATTACAGCCATTTTAAGCAGAGTACCTGAAAATGGAGGTACTCTGCTTAAAATGGCTGTTATTCCTGAACACCAAATGCCGTATTTTTGTGAAACCTCTTAAAATAAACCTGAAAGTCTACACTTCAAATCCATTGTGGCATTGTTATAAAGGCAGAATTATAAAAACACTGACCAAATACTTCCGGACCTGACTATTTACCTCTATGATGCTACTAGTACATACTGATTCACTGTTGCCGTTGTTCAGCTGCTCTCAGTTTCCAACCTGAGCTGTCAGTTTGATCCTTTAACCTTTTCAAATGACATCTAATTAGCCTTTCTTCTGCCTTCATAATGTGTGTGTGTGTGAGTGTGTGTGTGTGTGTGTGTGTGTGTGTGTGTGTGTGTGTGTCTGTGGTGCCTTGCAGTCTGCTCTGAACTGAATTGATATAGATGATGCGTTGGTGAGGTTTCACTA
>OMLM01013963.1:46968-58623 GCA_900302695.1 Helostoma temminkii | reverse complement strand
AAATTATATTTTCTTTTTGTGTTCAGTTATGTATTCACATTAGTAGTGCACTAATGCTTCATTGTTCATCTGTCAGAGTTAAGCTGGTCAGTTAGGAAAGTACAAGCAGTGTTTGTTACAGCTGCAGAAAGAGAACAACACAACACATCTTACATCATTATGCAGTGTTAAATGTTGCACTTCAACACTGGTCTTTTTACTTTCAGTATGCAGTGAGAAGACTTATTTTTTATACAATAGACAGTTTTACAATACCTAGCCGGTAACTAATGCAAAGCTGGCAGTAACACATGCACACATTCTGCACACTTCAGCATGTTGCAGGAGCCCCAAGAGTGCAATTATCTTCAGCTCTGTAATTAATGCATTTACCATTAGGATTGATATGGAGGTTTGTATGCAGGAGATCCAAACTAACATTTCAAATGTTTCTCTAAAAGTTACAATATCAACTAAATGCTAACTGCTTTACAAAAGCTGTAGAAATTACTTTGGCAGCAATGTAGCAGCTGTTCTATTATGAAATACTAGAAACTATACTACTTCTGACTGTGTGCTAGAGTCTAGGTAGCAGTGTTGCCTGCAGAACTGTTTTCACATGAATACAATGCCCTAAACTACAGATGTGAACTGTTTTTAAATACAGTATAATATATTGCATGCCCTTTGCAACATGAATCAAAATGTAATACTCTTAAAAATACTCTGCATTAATTACTCTCTTGATGCTTTGATTATTTTTTTGTTTGTGTGAACATTTTCTTCAAGTCATTGTTAAATGGAACAATGGATACTGAGAGGTTACGGAAACAAACAAGCCAGAGAAAACAATGAAGACGCAGATGTTCAGTAGAATCCACTGTGTTAATGGTCATAGCTACATAAATATGCTTCACTGCATTACATGTCTTACCTTAAACCTTGACTTGCTTATTAGAGTGCAATACTTACCTAGGCTGTTTTTTTTGTACCAAAATAAAATAACTCAAGAGCAACAAAACATATAACCTGTGGGATTTTAATTTCACTTGGCCACCAGAATTGCTCAATCTATAACATTGCAATGGCCACACCAGAGTCATAGTGCCCCTTCATTTGAGTTATTCTGGCAGCTAGCATGAGTAGCAGACCGGTGGTCACTTCCAGTCCATATGAGATCCAGGCTGTGATTAAGGACCAGCCAAATGACACGTCCACATAAGTGAGGTTCTCAGGTGACACGACTCGCTGGAACTCCTCCATTGCCAGGTTTGAGTATTTGATGTAGATGCTGACTCCAGACAGAGTGAAAAGACCTGTTAGTGCACAGAAACAGTGATTTTAACACCTTACACCATACTTCCAACTTTTCTATTTAGAGGAGTGCTCAGGCATGAGAAACCTGAGTTGCCTAATCATGCACTATAATTGCCAAGATGTATTACAATTTACCAGCTTTTTAAATTAAGCCCTTTTAGACTGTGCTTTAACTGTGAAATACTGCGCTTATAGTTGTCTTCACAGAAACCACTGGATAGCTGTTTTTTTCTCATTGACATGCAAATTATAAGAGATAAGATGCTTTTAAATTTAACCTGATAATTTACTCTTGAGGAGGAGAAGTGTATGGTTTTTTAGTTGGTATCAAAACGGCAGGTGAACAATTAACACAAAGGTTGAGGATGACAAGAGCAATACACAATGAAGAATTGTGTTAATTTTTTCCATCCACTCTTCATCCTAATCTGGAGCCACTCCTAGTGGTCACTGGGTGAAAGGCATGGTACACCCTGCACATTTATCACAGGGCTGACATACAGAGACAAACAACCATTCACATTTGCATTCTGTGGGCAATGTAGAGTCACCAGTTAACCCTTACCCTAAACTAAAAGCATATCTTTGGATTGTGGGAGGAAGCCAAAGTACCCAGAAAAAACCTATGCAAGCTCCACACAGAAAAGCAATGGGCTAACAGTGAATTTGAACCCAGGTCCTTCTAGATGTGAGTCAACAAGATGGCTAACTACTACACCACTGTACCCAATGAGACAAGGGAAAAAAGAAGGTCATCAATCAACATCAATTTGTGTGATCTTTGCTCAAGTGTCCATGATCACTAAGAAAGGAAATATCATTTTTAACATTTTAATGGATTGAAGATAGTTTTTCTAAAACTATCTAGTATACTAGTAGGTAAAAACTTGCTTTTTACCAACATGCATGCAAAGGCAATGGCTGTGACTCTGGCATCATTATTCCTGCTTGTGTACTTAGTGCTTATCTACATCTCTTATCTGGAAAATATCTTCTACGGTACAGATTGGAGTCTAATAAATCCTTGCCAAACAGCTTCCATGTCAACTGCTGTTGTTTGTCCAAAACGGAAACCATAGCAACACCCCAGGAAGTTACAATATTGTTCATGCTGAAATCATCTATGTCATCAATGAAATGCCAGTCAAAATTATACAAAATCTACTGTAGTTCAAATCAGAAAGCGTGGATTCTAACATAAAAGCCACAGATTTAGGATTACAACCTAGTTCTTACATCAAAATATTAATATTAATGCAAAATGCACAGCACTAGCCAACTGCAAGTCACAGTGGACATGCATATTTATTATCATTATTTCTATTTTAAATGTATCCTTCCAAAATAAAACAGTATAAATATGTATATACATCTATGTCATTGATATTGGGGTAATTCACCCATTCATTTTTAGTAATATCACCCAGCACAACTGAGAAAATGTATGACGTGATGCTCAGTTTGATAAAAAAAGGCAGAAAAAGAATGATAAAACCTAAAAAAGCATATAAAAATAGAAATATAAAAAGACCATTAATCTAACATAGTAATGTTCATAGAAAAATCCATAGAAATTTCCTTGAGTCCAAAAAAGGTCTTTCTTAATTTAACCTGAAATAATCTTATAAATGTACCCACTGTTATTTTATACAGTATATAGACCTAACTTGCATGTTATAAGTCAAATGAATCCAATTTCCTATAGATGGCAAAATGTCTTAAAATTCCTGTTATGCAAAATCCACTTTTTTATACACTTTTTTATGTAGCTCTTGGGTCTATGTAGATATACACCCATCCAGCCCCAGATCAGTTCAGTCTTCATATTTCTCCTCAGCAATGTTATGCCGTCATAGCCGGCTCTTGCCAATCATCATCCACCATAGACTCCGCCAACCACTCGGCGTCTGCTGTTATTTCTCCTGGAAATAGTGGTCTCATACTGCAATCAGCAGAAAACTGTAGCAGCAGCATGCAGTGGACAGTGTTCAATGTTCTCTGTATGGATAAACACAGAATTCTCTTTTCTATCCTCTCATGATCTAAAGAAACAGTGGATTTATTTGGGTTTTGTGGACAGGTCCTCACAGGGGCAGACAAAAACACACGTGGCTTTATTATATTCCTGAGGACCTGTATGTACTCAATTCACTTTAAGAGCTCAAAGATGAACTGATTCTGACTGTCTAGCTAAACCTGGGTCTACTTCAAAGTTTGTCGTCATGTTACCATTTTTAAGTATGTTGTCTTGTTTTTTACTGGGAAAGCCTGAACTTGTGTGTGTGTGTGTGTTTGTGTATGTGTGCGTAAACACATCTGACTGACGATCGGTTTGTGGCAGCAGGAGACATTTTCGCTAGTTTCATAGCATAACTGTCCATAGTTTACTAGAGGATTCAGAGAATCAAACCCGAGAGGTTCAATACTACATCCATACACTAGGTTTTTGGGAGTTCTTGGTAGTTTGTACCAGTTTGATAGTTTGTAGACAGACGCCTGCTTCACGTGATGCCACATGGGGTTGGATGTATGTCAGCAAACAGGAGGGGAGGGGGAGGGAGTAACTCAAAACCAGTTGTTCCAGAGACAGGCTGTACGAGCGTGAAAAGCGTGAAAACACATTCTGAGAACGTCAGGGATGTTTTTTAACCCCCCAAAGGGACCTTTAAAAAGACCTTTAAAGATCTAGAAGAAAAATTATGAATGTCTTTGTTTTTTGTCTATTTATATTTCTAATAGCAGGCTGTAATAACAGCTTAGTCATGGTCATTTTCACATTCAGAATTTTTTAGACATTTTAGAAGGGCAAAGCTGAAGATAAAGTGAATTAAATGAAAATATTTCAGCAAAAGTATTTTTTAATATTTTGCCACTACAGCATGTAGAGTCAGTTTAGAGTTTTTTTCTTTTGAGCATTTTCTCCTCTTTGTTATCCATTCTGCTCTTTATTAAAATAACTCTAGTACTTTTTGCATATTAGGTACTAATTTATTATATTCCTTTTGTTTATTTTCCATATCACGAATGTCAAAGGAATTATTAGTTTTAATCAGCTGCTCAATTACAGCCACCTTCGATTGTTCACTTATCATATTTTCATTTCTACAGGAGGTGTAAACAGGTTTATGTCACCTAAAGGCACGTTTAAATGAATGCCACACAGTACTGTGTACAGAAAAATCCTTGATAAACATTTCACTCTGTCTCAGACATTTCTTATCTTGAAGAAGATTCTGATTAAATTTCCAGTATTCTGGCCCTTCCTTTATTTTCCAGTAATGAATGATTTTGCCAGATAAGCAAAATGAAGCATTACCCCTTTTCTGTTTATCTATAATCAGAGATGGTTTTGAAAATCAGTAGAGGTGTGGACAGAATATTTGGTCTCTACTGTGTGACACACAAGGTTGGCGTTGTCAGCAGAAATTGTGAGAAATTTAATAAGACCTTTCACTAAAACCCTTCCTCTTAGACCCATTCAAACATATTTTTGATGGATATTGTGTTTACGCCTCAACAGCTGATATCTTCACAGTGAAAGAGCTTTTTATCACTGTATTGCTGAAGACAATATACTGTACTGGCCTTTAACAGAACTGCTGATCAGGTCTCTTGTGTAGACCAAACCTGTATACAATAGACATTTTCATTCAAAGAGAACTTTTCACTGTCATCCCACTGTTTTATCTTTGAACTCATCTTTGTGCATTACATGTGCATGGATACAAACATATGCACATTTTTTCAAATGCAACATAGCTGATTTCATTTTAAAAAGATTTTTATCTTTGATTTAGCCATCAGGACAGCACTCTGTGTAATGAGCCACATTTTACCTAAATGGCTGTCCTTTGATCACATTCAATTTCCACATAAAAGGAAATTAAATTTTGTTAGTGGCAGAGAAGCACACAAGAAAGAGCCCACTGATAATTACAAGTGGACCGAACCTTTCAATCAACTATGAGCACTTCTACCATTTTTGTGCCACTTCATCACGATCAGCAATCAGTACACATGCTGTGATCAATACTTTTAATCATGTCCATTTCCATACTGAAAATGTTTTGTGATCCGGTGTTCAAACACACTCAAGCTCACCGGGAACCAGCTTGCAATTATGATTTATTTATGCAAATCTGACTGGAATGTGCGAAGAATAACAAGGAAAGCTCTTTACTACACAGTATGTTTATTCACACAGTTCTGGAGCACGACGGTTTGGAAAAGGTCTCCAAAGATATGATCATTATATGGGAATCCTATTTCACTGGATTTAAGTAACTGTATGTCAATGTGTTGAGTCTGTAAGTGTCTATTCACAAAATCTGACAAATAGATTGAATAAAGACACAAAAGCTGCAAAGTATTTATATACCAGTTACTTTGCTAGGCTTTTACTATAAAATCCCCATCTTCACCCACTCCACTAACAGCATAAAAAAGATTATTATCTAACTCAATTAAGTTAAATGGGATTTGTAATGTCTTCACAGAGATGTTTAATATGAAGCTGGGAATTTGACCTATAGCAATTTTCTGCAGTTAACAGAGAGATAAAATATTTGCACAAAGCTAATCAATGTTTTCTCATTGGCTATTAGCCTGCACAAACATATTACTAATATCTAGAAAGGCTGAAATTAGGTTCCACTAGTTGCCTTTAGCCAGAAGTGAATGAGAGCAGCTTTGTGTATACAAAAAACAATTACAATATGCTACCCACACACTTTTTCCTTCACTGGACATCTTACATAAAAGCAAAAGATTTCATTCAGATCTACCTACAAAGAAAGCACATGCCAGTACTGGTGGCTCAGAACATAAAAACTAAAAACAATAACAACTCTGTGAAGACTTACTGCAGAAGAGAACGTAGAATGCTGATCCAACCAGCAAGTTGGGGCTGCAGGCCAATGAACTGACGAGTCCAAAGATCCAGCCAAACACCAGCAGGATCAGGCTGAGGGGTAACAAGATGACTACAACTCTGTGCAGGCCTGAAAACACACATGTGCACGTACAATCACGAAATTATCATTAGTACTAAAGATTTTAAAAGACTATTCTGTGGTTCTGTTAAAAACCCAGAATTTCAAATCGATTTGCTTGTACACTACTGCTGTGCGCAACAATTTGCAAAAGCAGTTGAGACCTTCAGATTGATCTCTACAATTCAAAAAGCTGTTGGTTGTTGTTTCCATTAACAGCCGGATATGAAAGTCTACTTTCAGAATTTTGAGACATGCTTGAGACAGTTTCTGTGACAGTGGACAGTTATTATTAGGTGACATTCTTTTATCCACTTTAACAAAAAACACACAATTCAAAAACAGATGAAACATCATCTTTTGCAAGATATTTATTCTGAATTTTATTCTCTGACACCACAGCTTTGAAATGCAGTGTTTTTCCTTTGCCACCTAGAGTTATATATTACTATTGCCAGGACTTGTTATGTGGACTTATATTTTTATATTAATTTAGTTGGCATCTCTCATGTCAGGTGATAAACTAAACCCACTCACCAAGAAGGTGCCTTTCTGCCTCTGACAGGCTGGACATATTTGCTGTGAAAGAAGGGATGACTGAACTCCTGTTTGTTCCTGAAAATGTCAAGGGAAAAGGTTACACATGACAGGACTTGTGGACAGAGCTGTACAACTCTCCGAAATAGCTGTTAGATACCGAACAGTTGAATATTTTTGTCTCTGAAGAATATTATGTAACATATAAGACACAGAAATATAACACACTACATATAGATGATACTTGAGCCAATTAAAGACGTACATGCAGTTTTGCACCATGAATTAGTCTCAGAGCAGGTTGCACGTTTCTAGTGTCACAGGTGAGCACCGAAAGAGAAGCTTCAAACTATCTGTTGTCTAATTCTTGGTATTTAACAGTGATGTGGGAGAAGCAAGAAATTGGACACCTTGCAGACCTCAAGCTGTGCAGCCAACAAGCAGATCATACTGCAGCTGTGTCGAAAAACATCTTTTCTATCTGCAGCCTCGTGTGCGTTTGTCTGCAGCTGCTTGCACTGCTGGTACGTGTGTGATTGGTTACAATTGCTATTCAGTAATTACTTAGAAATAAAGAAATAAAAACGAATATGCGTTATTGCGCATTTGCAGCTTGTTTGGTTGACTGTTCCATGATTATGGGTGATTTAAGACTCATTAAGGAATTAATGATTCAATGTGTGTACCATTTATTTTTCAAAGCTGAAAGCACTGGAATGTCACATCTTCTGGGCATCAACTGCACAAAACTCACTGCGAGCAGTGTACACCACCGCCCCACCGCCGGAGTAGATAGAAATCTAGAGGTGTGTCGCGGACAACACGGTAACATAGCAACATAGAGAACAATGTATGAACAACGTTGAATTTCAACAACAATTATACATAATCCACGTTAGGTCGATTTTTCCTGGCTGTCAACGTCAAAAATAATCAATACATGTTAGAACACGCCTGATTCCGAAATTACACATGTGGCAAGTTAATTCAACATAAAAGACATTGTGGTTGAACCTTCAGTGCGTTTTACGCACAGCAGTGTTGATGCAACATGGTAAAGGCTTCTCTACATTACACCTGCGAGACACAGCGCAAAACTTATTCTGGATAAATTAGTGTTGCACCTGATTTTATTGAGGCTACAGCTCACACAGGATACTTGAGCAGACTATTTAAACAGTGTAATCTGAATAATATTCAAGCAAACTATAGACTATAATATAATTAGTTGATATAACCCACCTTCATTTATTCTCCACAGTCCAGAATGTGAACTCAGGTCGTCCGAAGCTGTGTCGTTGGGTTTATTTACATCGATTATGTACCAGTAATCAGTCCCAATTGCCACAGCGAGGAGGCTAAAACTGAGCAAACCCGTAAACCCCGCAGAAAGTACCACCAGTCCGTACCTCATTATTTACGGTGCGTGGGACACAATTACTATATTTTGTGCAATGTTTATATTTTTCTACTGTGTCATCTGAATCGACGCTCCAAGATGTGCGATGCGTAAAAGCTTTCCAGCTGGATCATTTCCTGCAAAGTGCCGGTTCTTCATGGCTTCACGGGTCCAAAACTGTATCAAGTTTGGGATTGAAACTGAGAAAAAAAAAATAATGCAGATTAATTTCAATGCAAACCGCAGCAGTTTGGTCTGCACACTGGCAGGTAGGCTTTTAGGGTCTGACGGCAGCTGTAGCGCTCCTGAATCCATTGTGTCAAGATGTGCGAAAGACAAAGGCTCGACTTCTGGTGCTGTCTTCCAAAATAAATCTCAGATTTTGATGCAAAATAACCCACATCCGGCCACAGTTTAGCAGCTTTACTGGCGTTGATTTGACCATTTTAACTTTATATTTTTAACGTCAACGCTGGTTGTTTCTGTGGACAGATGGGCTTTACTTGATCTTGATGCTTTACTGCTTTGTTACTATAACCTATCCGTTGTAAACGGAAGCGGCTTAAACGACATAAAAGCGTATTTAAATGTAAATGTAAAGAAATAAACAAACAGCTCCATCTTCACTTGTCATACTGGAGGAGTCCTTTAGGTGGGGCAGCTTAGCTAATGGACTTCTAAATGGAGAAGAAAAGAAAGTGCTGTCGCGTTGTGAGCCACCTGCTTTGAAAAACAATGTTAAGTAAATGTTCAAAATATTTGATATTAGTAATTATATAAAACATTGAACATTGAAACATTGAACAAGCCAACTTTAGTATCAGTCTGAAAGGAAGGTGTATTGTGCTGTTGAGCTCTGTCCATTTGATTGATGTTCATCTTCGTCTCTGTGCCTTAAAAATGTAGACCTACAACTAAATCAGACAAAAAACATTACTATGCTTTAACTTTAGCTCGGTTTAAGCCACCATGGCACCTTTGGCAGGTATTGCAGCCTGGAGTGGACAGGTAAGCCTTGCACGTTGGGACACTACATTTGTATTCTGCTTGTAAATCTAGCCCAGGTCTGTCAAGTTGCATGGGGATCCTGAGTGAAAAGCAATTTTCAAGTCCTGCCACAAATTCTCAACTGGACTGAGGCCTGGACTCTGTGACATGGTTTCACTTCAGGATATTTTAAAGTTTCTCCTTTTTTGTGTGTGTTATTGTCTTTCTGAAAAAAGAATTCTTCTGCCAGGTTTTCTTTAGAACTGACAAGGTTTTGCCCATTCTTTGCATTCACCAGCAATACATGTATGTCTGTAATATGATTGTCAAGGTTAGGTTCTGCAGAAATAGGTGCACGGTATTATCAGGTAAAATGTTAGTGTAAAATAAATATAAGATGCAGAGGAAAATTTTAAAAAATCCTCAAATTGCCAATTGTTTTGAAATGAGCTATATGGTAAGATTATGTTATATTTTTACTTGAGTGCATTTCATATGACACATTGTGGGATCAAAGCTGCACCTGCACCTACACTCAATTGCCAGTTCACAGGGTACAGTCCTAGCTAAAACAGGTCCAGTCTAACTCTAATCTGTAGATGAGTGGGATTATTCTGATAGTTCTGCCAGTACTTGGTGTGTTTGAATAGCACAATAGCACTGACAGTCTTGTCATCTCAGTAGGGCTGATAACCAGTATTGCCAAGAGATGCGTCTTAACAATTAGCTTATACAATGTGCTGTTGTATGCTTCCTCATTAATAAAGAACAATACAGACGTCTCAAAAATAACATCACAATGCCAAAGCCTTTCCAGCCTTCCCAGAAAATTTCAGTTGGTAAAAAGATAAATAGTAATACATACTGAAACAAATTTCTATACTTGTTTTTTAACACATAGTTCAATAGGTGCTGCTGTTGTTGACAGAAATACCTTTAGCATTGCAGGTTTTGTACCTGACGTGACTGTAGCCATTTTCATAGATAGCCTCCTTTCAGATGTTGAGATTAGACATCAGCGAGAGCGAAAGATGCATTTGTCGAGTGTAGCCTATTTGTAGGTAAACTGCTTTTCAGTTCTGTCTTCACACATGCATCTTCTGTGACATGTAGGGACATCTGAAGGCTGCACTGCAATAAATAAAACCCTGCACTGAAATTGAATTTATTTCATTTCTGTATTTGGATAAGAGTACAAAGCACAAACTCATATGTGAGAGACGTATTATGTCAATTGTTCATGTCTTCGTGAAGCCTAATACATCAGTTATGTGGGGCAGCTGATCTCTCTGTGACATGTAGATTCTGTCTTTGGGAGCATCCATCACAATGCAATAGGTACCAAAGCAGTGCTGTCAGCAATGAAATAGGATGTTAGCCTTTGGAATAATATAAAGGTAATGAAATTTATTAATTTATTTAATTTTTTTATATAACAAATTGACAGATTAATTAATAAAATATGTAGTCTAGGTTCGTCATTGCACTTGTTACTTTGCACATTGTTTGATTAGAATAACTCAAATGTCATCTTGAGTAGAAAGAAAGAATGAAATGCCAGAGTCTCCTAGTTACTTGGATTAACATTAAGATTCCAGTTAAACTAGTGAACACTTGTTGTTTGTGGTTTGTCTTGCTGGTATTGTTCTTTGCTTTTGTAGACATATTGTTCTTCCCACATTCAAGAATTACACAGAATAATCTATAAAAACAAATTATGTTCTTATGCATTTGGTAAATTACTGGATCTATTGTGTTTTTGCAGAGTCGCTCGAAGACTGCAGGTGAAATGGACTGGGCCAAATTAAATCCAAACAGTGGAAAACAGCATGAAGATGTGAGAGTATTGTGCTGAACAACAAAAGGTAGGAGAAGGGCAGAACTAAATTGAGCTGTTCCTTTCTTGTGAACAGAACAAGCTGTTTCTTTTGATGCGTTTCCTGTCTTGCGTGTCATTTGGTCTCTGACTGTTTCTGCCTGTCTGAACCTTTTGTTCCTAGCAGGGCTGTTTGTCAGTTGTCTGTCGCCCTGTCTCAATAGACCAGGTTTTACTCATTCATACCGTATTTCTAAATTTTTGGTCATTCATGATACCCAGATAACCTAGCACGCAGTTTTGGGGTGTATGTTTTGAAGTTTGATGCTCATTGGTTTCAATTTATACCGGATGATGTTGTGTGTTTAATACTTGATCAGCTGTGTTCCTGTGGACACTCTGCATTCTCATTCATTTGCTTTATTTTATTGCACATTTGTCAAACTGAAATGATTCAGATTATCAAACAAATTTTAATATTACACAAAGATAACCTGACTGAATACAAAATGCAGTTTTTAAATGATGATTATGTTTTGTAAAAGCTATACAAATCTGCCTGGCCCTATGTTAAAATGTTCTCCCTCCTAAGCCTAATAACTGGTTGTGCCACATTTGGGGGCAACAAC
>OMLM01013963.1:0-43829 GCA_900302695.1 Helostoma temminkii | reverse complement strand
ACAACAAATGGTATTTTCACTCTTAATCATCAATGATTCTTGTTATAGAGCATGAACTTTAGGTACACACTGCCACCCAGTGAAGTGCATGGGAAAATCTACTTAGTAATACCACACTAAGAATGCTTTGTATTTGTTAATAGATGCTGAAAAGACTGGGGGACTCTGTGCTCTGAGCGGTAAATTAAAGTCCATCAACCAGGTATTGGCTTTTGGAAATCACCAGTATTTTAGGTTAGATATAACAAGTATTTTCTTGATAAAGATATATTTAAAATTCTAATGAGTCAATGAGACATTTTTAGCATTAGTAGTATCATATATTAGTTCCTTGTATGCTTCCACGTGAACCAGCACTATTTCAGGATGCCTGGAACAAAAACACAGAATAAATATCATCACTTGTTAATAGCACAGCATTCTCTAGTGTGGCTTAAATTTTTCATACTTTGTATTTGCATGTTGATGGTGATCTCTAACTACAATGGACCTTTTCACATCCAGCAAAAAAAAAAGCACAGGTGCAAATAATAGAAGTAATAATAGCTGGAATCTATTTTGCTTACTTCGATACTGTCATGAGGGATTGCAAAGATTATGGACTGTGATTGACTGTGTATGTGTGTGTGTACACACTCAATCACAAATTTCACTCTTACAATTCTATTCCCAGAGTCACCAAATATATTGTCAAGTTTTTATTGTTTTACATTTTCAAAAACCATGTCAATAAACAAATATAGTAAAACAAGAAACATTGCTATATCTTAAATATATAATAAATATGGCCAGAGGCTCTCTATAGAGCTGACACAGAATGCAGCTGACCAAGCATTTCAGATCTCGCTTTCTAAAATGGTCCCCTATTAATTGCAAATCGCACACCACAGAAACACAGGTTTGGACATCACACTGAAACTACTGCAAGTTTTATTTCTTTCCTCGAATTAACTGCAGAAAAATCTACCGGATATGTACAGAATGTGTACAGGTTCAGGTTGTCCTCTGTGCACACAAACATCTGTTCCATAACCTCTGAGCAGTTTGACTGTCACAATTTAAAAAGTGTTTATAATCAATTCAGTCATGTAAGAATCTGAGTCAAAGTATAAATGTGTTCCCTATAAAATGGACTCTGTTGGCTTAGGGTCAAGAGAGGTTATTGATCACATTCGACATCAGTTAAGTTACTTCAAATACTCTTACACTTTTTAAAAATTCAATTTAAGCCAGATGTCCTTGGCCTTACAATGTTCGAAGGCTGGAGGAAAAGGTTATGAGGAGATAACCCAGGTCTGTCAAAAGTGAAACTACACCGTTTGCTGACATATTGCAGATGAATTTGATCAACAACAACTGGGCAAAGTGCAGTTCTCACTTCATAAATAAAAATTTCTTTTCATCTGAGTATGGGTTAACAAAACAAACGTTATTTTTATGATTTGTACACATTTGCGTCTGTTTTATCGGATGTCACAGTTTAAATGGCCCGTGTTTTCTAATTCCACTCGAAAGTATCCCAGTAAATAATTTTACTTAATCAGAAAGTCTGTTAACACAATTCATTATGTATTATAGAGTTACCACTCAACTCTGAACATGAGAACATAATATAAAGGGCTATAGTGTGCAGTATGGTTTAAGGCCGCTAGGCAGAACACCAGAGAAGCACAGTCTGAGTTCACACCTGGTATGTTTAAAAATGATGTATAGTCCATGAAATGCTTTTAGTTTTCTGCTTATCTCTGTTATGGATATACAGCGTGGCATTTTTATTCTTCTTCTTTTCTCCTGAAGATGTCTGAGCTCTGTTTTGCCTCACAATGTATGCTACACAGCTGTACCACAGTGTTTGTAGCGTAGCCGACTCAAGTCGCCAATCAGGCATAACATTATGACCACCTGTACAATCAAATACAATCCAATGCAGCTCTGCTAAGAGGTGTTTCTATGGTTATGGACTCCTTATTGATGTAAATAGGGAGCCCAAAACATTAGAGACGCCACTAAACATAACGTACCCCAGTACTCCACCGTCAACAATGACCTTTATGATGCACATGTAGTAGAATTATCACATTTCTGACAGTTTCAACTTAAAAACTGAGAAAATATAACTTTATAAATGTACAATTCATGACGAAGCTGTTATATTGGATTGTATAGGTGGTCATAATGTTATGACTTCTACAATGTTGTGCACATTGTAGAAGTGCTTGATACATTTATGGAAGTTTTACCACTAGAACCAGCCATTTTGCCTTTGAGACAATGGTGCATTATGTTTGCTTAGAGTTAAGTTAGAGTGCATTCTTGTAAAACATGTCATGAGCATGGCCAAGAATATGGAAGTACTTTGTAGACTAATACCCAGTTATCTTAACTAAATACAATTAATCTTGTCTACATCCCTATTTTTTCAACAGTTCCCTTTGCTGCGTTTCATAAACAGTTTTGCTGAATAGGCTAAGTAGAAAATGTGTTAAAGCTAGAAACAAACCAAGTTAAGAAGCAACTTTTGTTTTTGTTTAGTACTGATCAGTGTGGTACCATGAAATATATTTGGTCATCGTTGTACCTACATGGAACAGAGTATAACTGAAAGAAATAGGTCAGCAACTTTCTTTTCCCATATTTTGTGAAATGATTTTCATGCAGTGACTCATGCAGCTTGATGTGGAAATTGTCTTTGAAAACCAAAACATGTAACATTCACAAGAAAAGCCACACATACAATATCTCCCTAAAGTGTTCACATCTTCTCAATGAAAAAGCAAAAAAAACAACACAAAATTGGGCACCTGGCAACTAGTATAAAATCAAGTAGGAAAATGTTGCCCGGACAGTCTGCTTTATATGAGCTCTTTTCCTACACCAGCATCTTTGGCCCTCTTTTAGATTGAAGGGATCAATACTCCCAAAGAGAAGATGCATCAACAGATGTACCATCACCCATAAGCGTGCCTCCCTGGTCGCCGCGAAGATATTTGCCATTGGAGCACTTGATGGCGATGCGTCCATGTTCCAGGAATTCAAGGAAAAATTCCTCCGACTTTTCTCCATCTGAGCACACGAGCCCATTGCTAGACACATACCAGAACTTTCCATTTGTACCTGCAGAAATATGTCAGTGGATTATATTGTAGACATTTTTGGAAGTTAACAACCATTGCTTCATAGATGCAACAAACAGAATACAGATACAAATTTCATATGTTATGCACTTATGAAAACACTGACTTTTTATATTGTAGGCGCCGTCGTTGAAGATCAATGAAAAAATGTCATAGACAGATCGATTTGCGTCCAGGGTGTTGGAGTTCTTGTGGTGACAGACAAAACCATTCTCTCCACGGAGGATAAGCATGGGGCGGTTGATTAGTTTCATCAAGAATAATTCATCATCACCTGTGATGAAAGAAACATACAAATCATATGAGGTGAATGGATCAGAGAAACTATACCTGTGGTGGCAATTACATGCAAACAAAGCATTAAATCTGTAGTGGCTTTTCCCAAAAGCACTTACCAACTGTGTCACTGACTGCTGAGAGCTGGCCGTTCTTCTTTGTACACACATACTTTCCATTACTTGCTTTGAGTGCCACCCTGTGTTCTCTCCAATCAATGTCAAACATTGTGTTGGCCTCTCTGGTTCAGGGGTTTAGAGGTTTAGGTTAGAGTTATGTGATTGCAAATAAGAAAAAGCACTTATTTTAAAGCTATAAGATCTACTTACATTTCTGTGGCAGTGGACTGAATCTCCCCATGAGTCACTAGTGTCCAGTAGGATCCACCATTGGTCCTGAATATAGCCTTTTTGTTTTCCTTATCAATCTCCATCTGGAAGGTCTCCATGTCTGTCTCAACATCCTGATTGGCTGAAATACTCACGCCTGGTAATAAGGGAAGGAAAGACAGCCTTACAGTCTTTGTTCAGTAGAAATTATGGATTATAATGTTGAATCCCCTCAATGCTATGTACTCTCTCAGGCATTGCCAAATACACTTCATTTAATTACATCCCTGGCTGTTCTATTGTTGCACTATATAATATAGTGTGCTATGTACAATGACTCATTCAGTGCATCTGTGTCCTCATTCAGGCAACAGGTTAATTTAGGTTTCACAACATTTTATTTGGCATATTCATAAAATGTTTCTGGTATGAATATATTGTATTCATATTAATTATCTTTTTCCTCAGTATGTTATTATTATAATCTGTTTAACATTCGATGTGTATAGGATTTAACTATTTAATAATAACAAATAAAGATTTTATTTAGAGTAGCACATTCAACTATTAATCTACATTGTAGTTTTCTGTAAGCCATGGGTGTTTCTAGCCTCATTATCTAAACCTTTTCTATTGAGCAAATTTCATGCGATCAGCTGCTTGCCTTTTTTTTGCATACACAAGTAATTGTGCCTTTGAAGCTTAAAACCAATAAACAGTAACATCCAAAATTTGATTAAAATTGTATCCATCCTTAAGTAGTTAATGCTCTCTTCCCTGAACCCGTGTGGTCACAGCATTCACTTGAAGCCAATTTGTTTTTGTGTTCTTTAGCCACATGTATGGTGGGCCGAGTCAAGACACAGACAAACATAACAGAATACTGCGTCCTGTAATTCAACGTAGATGGCACACAAATATCCTTTAACCTTTCTCTTAAGCTTGTTATAACCCTAATCCCTGACAGTCACCCCTCCACCCTCCCTGTTCATTTGCTTGCTGTAATTCCCTGAGTGGTGAAATGCAAATCTGCACCGCAGGGCCCACTAAGCAGCTTTCAGTCCCTTGTTCCTTAAACGACAGGGGCCTGCCACATGGCCAAACACTGCAATCAGAAATAATATGCTGCCCTATATTCAGACCATGGAGTACTAGGTAGTGGTGATGATAGTGCTCTTTAATTAATACTATTATTTATGCATATTAACTATGCAATCTAGAGTTGGTTTCAAGTTCATATATTCTATAGTCTTGAATGCGTATAATACAGCTGGCTGCCAACAACAGCTGCAAAGATAAACAATAAGACTTGTAAGAAATGTTAGTTGTTATTATTTGCTAATATAATTATACAGAACAGAGAAGCTCAAATCATAACGGATGAGAAGACACCTGATCTGTCTGGTGAGGCCTGGCAGATCAGTTACAGTGTCACTGCATCACCAGTCTGTCTGACTATAGATTAACATGTGTGGAACATCACTCAATGGATGGCTGTAGAGAGGGAGTAGCTGAAAAGCCTAAAGTCCATTGATGTTAATTGACACCCATGGGACATAGGTCTGCCCTGGAGTCACTTGGACACAGCTTAATCTTCACTGGACACATAGTGGAAATGACAAAGCCCATTACCACAATTATCTCTGCAGTGTAGCTGTCCACAGTTCTGCAGAAAAGCAGGCCTTTCTCATTAGCTGATCAGTGTTATACATTTGTATGGACACTTTTTGCATGCACATATGAAAATGGTCTCAACTAGTCTCATGTGTAGTTGTAGTTACCTTAAACCTACATGTTTGTTACATAGCATAAAGGCAGCAGGCATGACTTTCAACAATCATTTACACTAATACTGTATTGAGAACATCAATACTGTAATTACACACTGTAAGCCCAGTCAATTTTGTAACCGTCACATTTTAGTTTAGCATTAATTTATTATTTATTAAGAAAGAAATCATCATATGCTGATTACCTTGCTTGACTGAGACAAATCTTTTATTGGCAGCTTGAAAAACTACTTGTGGATGACTCTCCTCCAGATCAAATAGCTCATCTTTTCCAGGCTTAGAGCATCGGCCAGAACGCAGCGTTCCCGTGGGACCCACTGGGGTCAGATATTTTCCATCACAGTCTTTAAAGGTCAGCTTGCCAGATTTCAGCTCTAGTGTGAAGCAAGTAGTATTGGTGTTCTCCTTCACCAGTTTGCCATCATTGCTGAGGAAACGGTTGTCACAGGTCTTGAGGCTGTATTTGCCTTCGAGGTATACCAAGGTGACCAAGGAGTCCACTCCCCAGGGAATGTTGCTGTCTACTGAGATCTCGCCATCTGAAGCAGACAGATGGGCATAGCGCTTGCGTGCCACACTGAGCAGGCTGGCCTGTGGGTGTAAAGCCAAATGGACAGCCCACAACTCTTGTTCCCCAATGACTTGTGCAAAGCAGGATAGGTAGTCAGCTGAGCCCCCAAAGTAACGCAGGTAAGGCTCTGACTGCAGTGCCCAGCGACCATCAGACTGGGCTACAATAAGGAAACGGCATTCAGGATCAGGCTTCTCTGCCGCACATGTGATCTTCCCATCTTTGTCAGAGCCCAGATAGCGTCCCAAGTGGCTGCGGAGGAACACTACTTGGCCATCTTGCTCGTCCTGTTCTAAGGTCCAGATCTGTTTCTTCTTCATGCTGGTGCCTGAGGCGTTCACCTTGAAGCCGAAGGTCTCAGCAGTCAGGTAGCGGTTCTCATGGTTGATGAGGCCAAACTGCAGCTTCAGGGCTCTGTAAGTTCCGTTTGTGGGCATGTTTGAACAGGCCACAGGCTAAGAATGAGACTGAAGAGTTTTAGAAAAAACACGGGAAAGGGTAATGACGGAAAGCAGGCATGAGACTGAAAAGCAAAAAAAAAAAGAAAAAGAAAAAATGCTCAAATTCTCTCAAGTCGTAAATTATCTCTACTTATCTCCCTTGATGGATTGCTAAGTGTTCCTTTGCTCCCTTGTCACTTTCTCTACTTTCCCTGTGAGATTGTACAGGCACTTGCTCTCTGTTCCTTAATGAGTTAGGATTAAAATCAGCAGGACACAGCACCTCAATCCAACAAGCTGCTCACGTCACACAACAGTGCACCAACCAGAAACCTCCCCTCCTCCCTCCCTTACTCCCTGTACACATTCAGCACAACTTCATTTTCTATCTCTTCTCTATCTTCCTCTTACTCTCATCTCTTCCTTTTCTCCTCCACCCTTGTTGTCCTTCCCTGTAACTAACACTGACACACTCATTTATCAACCTGACACGCTGTTGGATCTCACTTTCATATTTAGGTCCATGTACTAGTAGCCACACCATCCAGCCCCAGGATTATCCTAGCTTTGATCTGCTGGCGAGCCACAACCTAATTGGAAAATGTCCAGAGAATAAAGGTGCTTTTGGTTGCTCTCTCCTTGTTCTCCCTAGTCCCTTCAAACTGATTTTGATTGACTGAGCATCTCATATGAATAAGCATTCTGCTTATAAAAGATGTGATGTAAAAATTAAGATTTCACGTTGTATTAGACCAGCGTTAATGTATATGTCTGATTGATTTAGAAGCATACCCTCAACTCCCAAAGCAGTATGAACGTTTCTTTATGAAAGTTCTTACCCCAGTTTTCCCCATGCAGGTCCAGATGATCCCTGTTTACTTAAAGTAAAGGGATATTTAAATGTGTACCGTCTGAGCGTGTGAGCCCAGAAGAATTTGAATAGCACACATTTGACTGCCCAGGCATTGACCATTTGCCTTTCCTCCGCTTTCACCTTGAGTGTTTCTCAAGTAAATGTTCCAGACTTTTCTTTCCTTCCCTTATTCAGTAAGTCAATTGATAATAGAGAATTAAACGCACTGTGCTGTGACCTTTGTCACAGTGCACGCTACTGTAAGATCAACCTTTATAAGAGCATTAACACCCTCTTTCACTAAGGTTACTGCAAATGTTGAGGGTGATTCCAAGGCAAAATTGTATACTGTAAATACAAAAAGTGTGTAATTTAAAATGAAATCAAAGCAAAATTCTTATCACTACTACTTAGTATTTGATGCTGAGTGTTCTCATCTATGAGCTTTGACAGTTAAGAGTGATTAGCATAGTGATCCCAGTCTACCGTAGAGGGTTAATGCTTTAATGTTAATCTAAGGACAAAGGTTGAGAATAGTCCAACCCCAAATAGAAGCTGTTTGTGTAGCACACACATACATACGACATAGATGTTATATTTGAGTTTTTGTGAGATTTGATTCTTAGTTTTTAAATCACTGCCATACAATGTGGGATAGCCCGAAGGAATAACAGTAGAGTAGAGCCTCTTCTCCTACAGTTCATGTTAAAATACCGTAATGAAGTGTTGAAATGGGTGTTTTAAGCTGCCAATATGCCATCAGGACAGCCTGTGAGAATGGTGAATTCACTTGGAAAATACTTCATTTCACCCAGAAATTGAACCTGGGTGGACGTGTATTCTACAACTTTTGCAACTTTTCAATACCGTGCCTACTTTCTTGCCACTGCACACCTGTCCAATGGCTGTGTAATGTCAAGTAAAGTTTTATTTATGTAGCAGTTTTCATACACAATGGCAATTTAAACTGCTTCACCTTAGTATAAAAGCAGATTGACAATATTGTAATTTTAATATTTGCTGTTAATTTAAAGAAAGTCTGTCGGAGTAAGTAAATATTGTTGGTTTTCTTACAATTTATTTTGTAATTGGCTGATCTTGCTATTGTTTCAGGTTGAGAATATTTGAAACACTTTCTTTTGAGTACTGCTCCTTTAAGAAATTGGGCCGAGCGGCTGGTTAGCAGACAGTTAGTGCAGGAAAAAAGCATGTTTTCGCGGAGTTAATTATTATCAAAGCTGTGAATAGTGGAATTTAATAATTGTTTTAACCATACAACAAATTCAGGTATAGATACATTTTGGACCACCACACACGAGTATGCCTTTCTTTACAATGAACACAAATGTTAAAAACTTCTCCTCAAGTCACCCCCCCCGGCCTCTGTAATGTCAGTGATCATAAAGCAACCTTGAATAAACATTGGTTGGTTTGTAAATGAGACGATGACTATTACTTTTTATGTTTTTTTATCATGTGATCACTGGATGGCAGCATTGCACCGTACCAGAACACAATAGTGCTACTACATTATTATTATACAGTAATGTGCAAATGTCTTACACCATTATTAGATTTGTTGTTTTGGCAGTGCTATTATAGCCATATATATTCTTGCTCTTTTAATTAGAAGTAGAAAATATGGGAAATATGTACACAGTATTAAAACACATAAATATTAAAAAAACAATAAATGGAGAGGTCAAGGACAAAAATAGGAAGATGGGAAGACCTGTCAAAATCTGATGGGACATTTCTCCTTTGATAGACTGGTAGAAGTCCAGCAAGGACCTAAATTAGCATCTGTCATCTTCATCTGCATGTGAAGTTGTTCCTTCCATAGTCTAAAGAAGCTTGATCAGGAATGGTCTTTTTGTAGAAGGATAGCAGCCAAGAAACCACTTTTTGTTTGTCTAGTAGTTATAATGGAAAAACTGAAAAAAAAAACAGTATATATGGCTGTGACTTTTCCAAAGTAATGCAGGTGTAGATGAATGTGCCACAATCACTCATCTTGGTGTTAACTTTTTCTATTTTATGTTGCAGTCACAGAAACTAAAAATTCTACATTCATCTATTTATCTGCATACTGTATAATGTTCATTCCCGTGTTCATTTCCATAGCGCAAACTGAGGTATTTATAATAATATAAGAAAGAGTTGTGCGACTTGAACTTCAGCTTGTGAAATGTATGTTTCATGAGCTACTGCTTATTAGATTATTCTGTGAAAGCTGTTCATATCACTTGGGTCATCTTGGTTCGCGCTTTGAGACTGTAAATAGTTTTACAAGGAAATCTTGAATTTGAAAATTAGTATTTTCCAGGCAGTGAAGTGTGATCCATTTTACCCATTAAAGGTCATGATATCTCAGGGTTTGCTGCAATGACTTAGTCTTATCATCATCTGACTTTGCAATGATAATTTGACAGCCTTTTATTTGCCATTGAGAATGTAAATAGTGTCATTATCCAGCAAAGGATTAGAGATTCTGTGCTATTGCAATCTCACAGGACATTGAGAAATACAATTCAATAGTGAATCAAGTACTATAATTAATTTGGACATTTATACATTAGTACACATTCATTTTATTTTGGGACATCTTTCAATAAACCTTTCAAATTTGACATTGAAAATGTGTTTTATTTATCTTTTTTAGTGAACCAAAGCCAACCTGATTTACATGGCAATGGCCCAGTAGTAGTGCAGTCAGGTCCAGTAGGTGGCAGTATTGACTACAAATCATTTCGCTCTCAAATTTGGATTTGTGTTCATGGGATATACCATGGAATTAATATTATTTCAAGAGATGAATGTCACTCATTTTATCAAGCTTCCGTAATACATGTTTTTTAACTAGTTAAACGCAAACTAAAAACTGAATGAATCTATGACACATACAGTCAATCTCTGTGAATTTAAAAGTAGAAAAAGAATTAAAATAAAAACTGTTAGTCAAGTCGTTCATGCATCCATCTAAGATCACCTGAGGAGTTTGTGAGTTTGGTCAGTTGTTAGAGGTACAAAATAAATAATGAGCAAAACCGTACCTTTTTTTTTTTACAAATTACAATTTGAATGTCATTTAGGTTTGAGATAAACTGTGTTACATGATGCAAAAAGTATGTAAAATAGAATGATGACCAAGCTGGAATTATTGGTGCCAGTATGGAACTCAGTTTAGTTTTTTTATTTGTGCCTGTGTCATAAATATAATGATATAGTTGTCGATTAACTGGATTTGGTATCTGTCTGCTTCTTCTTGCAAACACTAAATGGGTGAGAACAAAAAAACTGTTGTTAGGATGTGCTGTCACTGATATGGATCGTGTCTCTGATGATAGGTTCTTCAAATACCCCCATTCCCCTGCAAGTCCGAGTTGCCTGGCACCCCAGGTATCTTGTGAGCTATAACTGTACATCATTTAAACTGTGGTGGTCTAGTGGTCATGCCAAATTGTGCATTGTGACTTAATTTCTCTCCCACTTTGTCACTCTTTGTATCATTCTCCCTCTTTTTGCAGTATTTCTCACTTCTCCTTTTCTTTCTGTCTCGTGTCCCCTCCTGGGGTTCCTGGTTGAAAGCAAGTCAGAAAGAATAATAAAACCTTTGCTGTTGCGTCTAAAAGAAAATGATTGAAGGAGGGAAGGAGGAAAAATGAATGAAAAGCGTGACTTGCAAATACACACACACACACGTGCACATACTGTATACATGCACTCACACACAGATCAAATGGTGAGCTAAGGTCTCCCCCTAGGGCATGAACATGGATTAATGTGCCCAGTACGATTATTTCATTTATAACTGTCCTGGACCTTTTCAGATAAGACCATTTTTCAGGTTGGCATCCATTAGCACTTTTAGAGTGCATCTATTAGCCTGCCAAGCACTCAGAGCTGCATTTAAAGGGCCAGTAACCTCCATATATAGCCTGCATTGTAAAGCACAGTCAGAGGAGTCAAGGTTGTCTAGTAGCAAACTGAACCCAAATAACGCACATAAGACTGAGTTGCAAATATTAAAAATTATTTGACAGGTTTGTCACTTTAATTAATCCTGAAAATACTACTACAGATGTGGAAATTTCTTCATAGTGGAATTGCCACCAGAAGTGTGCATTCACTAGTTGAGGTGAGTTCAGTTCCTAAAAATATTGCTATTATATTTCAAAATTTCAAAATGATTGTACATCAGGATAAACCCATTTGATTTACAGTTGTGCCCTTGAAGCGGTAGAGGCTTCATAAAATTATAACTGCGTCACTAGCACCTCTACTGCTCGTGTCCTATATACACACATAGGTACAAAAATGTCCTTTCTTTGCTCTCCTTTGCCCCCATGGGACATTCCTGCTGCCCCCCTCTAAAACCAGCAGAGGAAAACGGTCCATGAGACATGCAGTAAAAGTAAAATATAAAATGGCTGCCTTGGCTGGGATTCTTCTTCCTCAGCAGCTTGGTGCTTACTGACCCCATTAATCCAGGTGTTCATTCATCTACAGGACGATCCTCCTACAGACCGTTAATGGCTCAGCCCACTGTGTTTGCACAGCTCCAACCCAGCCTAGCTTCGGCCCTCTCTCTTCTGCTCTATCCAGTGTAATGAGGACTGCCAATGAGCTAAGTATGGGCAGCCATATAAATGAGTCTTGGTAAATGTCAAGCCTTTTAATACTCAGTTGTAATGCCACATTTGTTTTGTAGGCTGTCATTTGTTTTTAGAGTGAGCCAAACTTGTTAAACCACTCACCCCCCCCTTCCTCATTCTCCAAGGAGTGCAGACAGAAAACTGGTGATGCAGACAGAGTAGGTGGTATAAGTTAATTGGAGGTTACATCACTGTCAGCGCAATATATTATTGACAAAGATACCCCACCTCTCAAAGAAAGCAGCTTTTAAATAGGTAAGCAATAAAAGCAGTTCCTCAATGATTAAACTACAGATTGGCAGACTGTTTTGCCGTGTGCAGACTGGGCTCTTGTTTCGACACAGACAGGATAAGCTTTAAGCGTCAGTAGTGCTCATGTTAATGTCATCTTTTGGTCACTGGCTCTGACAGCAGGGCTAATATGAGGCCTCAGCTTCAGCCATTCTGACAATTCCCTGTCTGTTTAATATAAAGAAAACGATCATGTGAGTTACAATGACAGGTATGTCTGCCTGTCTGCAGAATGTGCTTGTGTGTGAACTCATGTCTAGGTGGATGTGAGCTTGCATGCGTAGCTAATATTCATCATGCTTGTGTGTGTGTTTTCTTGGTGACTGTGCGTGCATGTACATGCGTACATAGTAATTTATGTGCAAACACATGCATTTCAATGTCTCCACATGGTGGTTTGTTTGCTGAAAGGGTTATATAGATGCTCTGCCATTCTGCTAGAGCCAGACATACGTCACATTGCATTACTGCTCGCTCACATTTTACTGCATTCCCACACGCAGAGACTGTAAAAGAGAGTGATTTATGCACAAGTGAATAAATACTTTGAGCTGGCAATAGTCTATGCACTGTACTACTCCTGTGCCCATTTAAAAGCTTCAGTTAGTCTCAGATTGCTTTAGGCGGGTTGGTTAGTACAACCAGAGGTTTAAAAAAAAAGTCTTCCTAGGGAACCTAGGGATCATTCATAGTACATAAATGTAAAGAAAAGTTTCAACTTGTTTATCAGGAAAAACAATTTCAAATAGGGATCAATGTCGGCATTATAACAGCTACTCATGGTGGTGAGGTCAATATTGGCAGCACTGATGGCTAATGAAACTGGTTAGAACACAGCAGTGTGGGCCAGCAGCTGAAATAGAAGAGGGGAGGAAAGAGTGATAAAGAAAGGAGAGGAAACCCTTATTATGTAGTGTGAACTCAGCCAAGCTGTACTGTATATACAATGTCTGTCTCTGTAAGCGCTGAGCACTTGCTATGGGTTCATCTACAGAGAGAGATGCCATTTGTCCTAGCTCACACACATTCGTCTCCGACTACTGTAGCTTGTCTGACAAATTGAGCACATTTGTTCACTGAAGAAATTTTCATTGAGCAACTGGGTCTTCCCTCCATCTCCTGTTGTTTGTCATTCAGAGGTTTCCTCCCCTCTTTCTCCGTCTGTGGGCAGATTGTTTACAGCAGGAAGTGCCTGGCATCCTCTCATTTGGCTTTGGGAGAGTGACTTGGCTTGTACTGGTAGCCCAACATCATTCACAGTCCCAGTGCTTGCTTCAGTGTAATTCATGTGCTTTTGGGAGACATCCTTACCAGAATCGAGAGCATTTTTGCTGATTATGCCGTCTGTTTTTGATTATATCCTGGCTGGCCTCGGAAAGCTAGTGGACAATTTAGCTATCATTCCTAGAGGGGTTAATGGGGCCCGGGCTGGAGGTTTATGCTGGGGTTCAAAACAGTAGCTTGGCAGAAATTCTCAGTTGTTACACCAGTCATTACTGCTTAGAAATATTTGTGTTTCTCTTCCATATGAGCGTGGACATAAAAGATTGTGTAAAATTGTGCATGTGTACGCATGTATGCTTTGACTGTGCAATGATTCATTAGATGTTTAATCCATTTTGGCCTGGCCAGTCCGTGTTTGCCCAGATGTGATATCAGTAAAAGAGAGGATATTGGTGTCTTCGAGGTGCAAACTGAATTTGTGCCCTTTGACCCTTGAGATGAATTTTGCATGGTCTGAATAGTGCTAGCTTCTGCATAAGTACTCCAATTGCTCTCTGCTGAAGTGCTAAGCCTACTGGGGCTGTTTGTGCTGGGTAAGCTTGTATTTCCTTGAGCATGCACCAACTGTCAGCAAGCAACTGTGGGTAGATGTGTGTGTGTTTATATGTTCATACACAGACGTTACAAGCATGTCACAAGCCATGACTGCTGGCACAAGTCAAAACCATATGTTGTTTTAAGTCTACTGTATCACAGTAACAGGCTAACTCTCTCATATTAAGAAGCTTTTAGGCTGTGTAATTGTATTCCTTAAACATTTGTGTTAGTGTATGCTTAAGCTAGTCCATGAATGTATATGCAACTTTCCAAAGGGGTACCTGATCATATTACATTATCCAGTGCACATCAAAGGGTTAAGAACTGTCTGCCTCTATAGTCATTAAGACCTCTCAGCAACAGTAAATCAAAGATGTTCTAGCAACAGCTGCTCTGATCACCAAAACGTACCACAATACACCGTGTGAGTGTGGGTCCTGCAAGCGGACACTGTCCTGTAGAGCCTCTTATCTGGTTCTTATGGTCAGGATAGTAAGGGAAGTGGAGGTGAGTGGGAGAGATGACAGAAAAGCCTCAACTGCCTCAGGCTGAAAACATGGAGGATACAAAACTGACAGACCCTGTACTGTAGATGTATTTATAATTCAAAGCACCCAACTAGAAGTTGTTATCTCGCCTTTATCCTAGTTGGCTGATTGCTTTAAAATTCAACATTCAACTAATATATTCCAAGCTGGAGATTTCCAGCAACTGAGGAAACACAGAGCTATACATTATAGATCAATAAAGGAATGCATCACACACGTGTGAAATGTCTCTTTACTCACTAGATGGTTTATGATCAAATAAGAAATATGCAACAAAATAAATGTGAACATTGAGAAGAACACAAAGAGTTTTGTGCAGACATCCACACCAGTTTGAATTGCAGCAGAGGACTTGACCTGGGCTAGCTTATGCCACCGATGTGGTTAGGAAAACTGTGTGGAAATCAATAGCAGGACCAGCTAGCTGGACTACTGTCAGTCTTTACAGAAGCACACACTCAGGTGGCCTGTCTCTATGGAGACACAAACAGGGCATGAGACTGCCCTCAGGTGAATTCTCTGTGTGGCTCCGCCAGCTGAATTGGTCCATTTAGGTTTCATTTTATTTTATTTCTACATCCTTCTCTTTTTCTTTTTCTTTCACTTTGTCTCCTACTGTTTAGCAGCAGGCCCTGAGTCTGACTTTTCTATCTCTTCCTTTCATTCACTCACTTTCAGTTTCTCTCCCACCGGCAAGTTGCATGGCTAAAATTCAAGAGAAGATATAAGGTGAAATTGGGTCTCTTTACATAGCAACTGTCACAGGCCAGTCAGAGGAAGGATGCTGATTTGCCTCTGTCAAGGTTGAAGAGATGTTTGTCAGTTGATCTCATAGTGTGGCCCATGCATGCTGTGCTTTTCCCTCTTTGTGACAAAATTTTATTTCACCTTTTTTGTCCTTGCCTCTCTTTTGCAGGATTTTTTTCAGCCTCTCACCTCTTTATTAAACAGACCATGTGTGACTGTGCCTCTGTTTCCAGCATCACAAGGTACATTTAGTGCTTTGAGTTTGTTTCAAATTTAGCACACCGACCCCAATGGATTTGTTTGAAGAAAATGAGAGATGTCTCCAAAATGTCTGATCAAAGCCTGGTTTAGTTGCCCAGGGGTTTCATCTCATGTTGATAAGATGTCCAAGTGTCAGTCATGGAGCTTATGGCTGTCTCGTATCTAAGCAGATTGTATATTTTTAAAGCGCTAGATATAAATGAGGAGAGGAAAGCAGAGCCATCCAGTGAAGGACATGGGTGTGTTCAAGCATTCTGGCAACCAGCACTTGGAGCCTGGCAGCTGGGCAAAATTATGTTATACCCTGCTATGACTGGCACTTTCATACACATACTTAGGCATACGAGATGAGTTCATGCTATGTTTTTCTCTCTGTACATCTCTTTATTTAATATGCTCATTCACCTCCTGTACCATCATACAGGTTGATATCCATTTCCATCATAGATGAGGCTACTACAGCGCTAGGGTAAGTAGGAGGAGAGGGTCTTGTGTGTGCAGCAGCATAAACCACTGTATCCATGTGTCTTCATCATCCCAAGAGGTCTGCAGTGAACATGCAACAATAAATCAGTTGTTCTGATCACCTGTATACCACAATTGAATTTTTCTTCTCTTTGTCTTTTTGAAATTTTTGTCGTAGTTATTTCTGTCACATGAGAATACAGTAGATCACCCGGTAGTCAAATGTATCACTGCTTCGCTCTCTTCTTTCATAGAACAATTGCTCAAAAGGTTCTGAGCACTGGCGGGTTGGTCTATTTTCTGCACAAATATCTGTGTTGGTGTGAATTTGAAAAAACAAGGCTGTGAATGTCATTAGTTTAGAAAGAAATACAATACATACAAATGAAACCTTAAGCACATGTAGTGAGGGTCAGTGGACCTTTGATGTAAACCATTTATGATCGTGGGTTTGTTATCAAAGCACTGTATTTCTGATATATCTTGCTGGCACTGTATGTCTTACTATATGAGATATAATCATGCATACATGAAATTAAGAGATACTATAGACATTTACGCCAGTTCACATACTAGCATTATACATATGAAGGCACATGTAGACCCAGGCAAACCTTATTCAACTGGCCCCAGGCAGCAGCTATTGTACTGTGATAAATGGAGTGTCTCCTGTCCCTGAAGCCACAAGGCCCTGCAGCAGTCTACTGGGAACCTGGGGATGCTTGGTGGCCTTTCTCCCAGGTTTCCTGTCTCCTGACTCAGCAGCAGCTGTGCACACCAGCAGGAAAAAGAACATACGAAGACTAAAAATAATTCACTGGAGATTCATGGTATAGTACGACCCCAAGGCAATCAGTTAGACAATAGTCTTCCTTTTACCTGGCAGCAAGCTAGGCAAAACGTCTCAGAGGAAGGATCATCTTGCTCTGTGGATAATGGTGCCTATGGATGATGTCATGTAGAAGCAGGATCTATAGGATGGTAACAGAAAATGTGACAATGTGACAAAATGCAGTATATTTTGTAATTACACACTATAAAAGCCCCTTTTAATTGTTAAGATACCAGCGCCAGTTTAGATCTACTGTAGATCATCTGGATATGATTGCTGCTTGTTTAAATCACCACAGAACCAGAGCCCATACGGAGACACTTAATCAAACGCTGAACTTGGCAAATTTGTCTTGTGGTTTGAAGACAATCTCTGACAGTTGCCCTGGCTGACTCTGTGCCCAGAAGTCTCTCTGGCATTGAAGTAGACTGAGCTTTATTGGCAACAATGACAGACCTGTCAGCAGAGCCAGGCAGTCATCATAGTAGTGACCGTGGTGGGCTGTGAGAGAAAACTGTGTGACAGAGCTGCGTGGTTGAAGCTCCTGCTCTCTCTATAATGGAACAGCTGTTTGGAGCGCTTAGCGCCAGGGCGCTGGAGCACAGAGTAAATAGAGGAGAAGAGCAATGTAAACAGAGATGGGATGGTGGGAGCGGATTCCCTGCCACTGTGAAAAGCGGTAAACACCCCAGAGAACCAAGCAGAGTGGTTGTCGACACAGGATTGCACAAACAACACTACATAGAAAGATGTGAAAATAGGAATGGGGGGCACATTGTAATGCTCTACTCCAGCCTTAGTTCTGCTATGTATTTTTTTTTTGTGATCCTAAGAGTTAACATAATACTGCATACTGGATGACAGTAAATTATCATGTCTTGATTTGATTTGGGGTGCAGCTGTTCGAGTTCATAGCTGATATCCCTCCTAAAAGGACCAGTTCTTTCCTATTTATGAGATATAGTGTGCTTCCAGGTGTTCTGCACTCACGGATGGTATAGGGGTGCGAGGCACCACCAAGTTGGCGATCCACAGTAGTTCAGCAGTCAACTGAACCTGTCCATGTAACCAGGACAGCTTCAGCTGACTGCTGACCTACCCTCACCACTGTTTTTGCGCGGCTTGGTCTTAAGGAAAAAATAGATCTTTTGGCTTTAGAGACCCATTTACAGACTGGATCCATCCTCTGATTACATAGCACTTTAGTAAATACAATATGAATGAGAAGTTATATATCTGAAATAGTTTGATACCATGTGACATTTTTTTTTCATTAAACCTAAGTTGCGATGGGGAAAATACATTAGATGGGCCATCATCTTTAAATTGTGTATGAACATGTAGGTTTGTTCCTTCTGGGCTTCTTGTCATTTTCCGTTATCACAAAAGGAAGGACAGATGTAGAAGAGTGCCAGGGGGAGGACTGTTATATACAGATAGAAAGGACACTATATCTAACAAACAAAAATAGGAGAAACCCCGATAAAGAGAAAAGCATTTGTTCTTTTGTCGATGCCATGTAAACAGCGTGGCGATACTACATCAGAGTTTGTGAGCAACATATGCAGCGAGGCGCAACAGTAATCCCACGTAATACTGTGAAAAGCTCTTTTAGCATATCTGATACAGAATCTTTACAAGCCACTAATAATGAGCAACAGAGAAATGGATTAGGGTTGGTATGGCTGGATCTGGGCCATGGTAAACACCACACAACATTGTCAGTAAGTTAACTGTGTGTTTGTGTGTGTCTGTGCAACACTGGAGTTTACATTAGTCCAGGATATCACTATGAGGAAGCATAGGTATCTGAAAACAGCAAGTGCTTCTGCATCCTGTGCACTTCTGAAAGCCTTTCATTGTGCATGCTTTAAATGTACACACTTTTAGCTTTCGGAGGTTTCATGGTAAATGTGTTTGAAGAGACAGTTTTGATTCTGTCTCTAAACAAAATGATGGGGATCTTGTTTACCACTGAAAAGACAAACTTGCCTGCAATTTGTTTTGCATTTACAATTTTTAAATAAACTATCTAGTCTGCAAGTCATCCTCTTCAGTATTTGTAAAAATCCGTATTTAGACATCAAAGGCATTCTATGTTTTTTTTCATGCTGATGTTGCATTTTCACTTTACTCTGTAGAGGAATTTCTTAAAGGTTTGTCAGTTAGTACTGCGTTCAGTTGGGTTTAGGTTATTCTAGATCAGCTGGAACTATTCTATAACTGAAGAATGATCAAGGTTTTAGTTCCCTTAAAGAAAAAGCAGTCGACATCTCAGTGATATATTTGTACTGCCCTCTTCTCCCAGCACCTTGTTAAGACCTAAGACCTCACCTCAACCCTTCTGCTACACTCACAAAGATCCAATCACACACCAGTCTCTCTGTCCCCTGTTCAACCCCTTCACAGTCAGAGGCCAGACAGGGTCAAGCAGAGGGTGAGACATTTATGAGGTGTAGATATTTGTGCAGGAAAGCATTCCTCCTGTTGACACTGAGCAACGCAGTCTGGATGCTGAGCGAGCTGAACCAGCACTGCAAATCACTGAAACATAACCCGGGCAGACTTGTCTGTCAAATGAGAAGTAACAGAATCCAAGTTATAGACATAAAAAAATCTGGCTCACATGAGAAAAGCAATAGACAGCAGTGGTGCACTGAGTTGCTTTTGTGACCTTATCTTTACCAGAGATACATCATGTTTAGATGGCTAAACTTAGAGTTTATAATTTGTCAAAATTAAGTCCAGTCTAAATTGTACTTATTAGATCCCCAGTGAGTCTAATCTTGATTGTGTATCTCTAAGCACAGAGAGCTAATGAAGCAAAACCTTCTCAAAACATAATAACCTCAGCAGCCAGACACTCTTAATTTTGTTCTCAGCACCAGGGATGTGGAGAGTATTCCTGCCCCATGGTGCTGTTGCAGGAAGGGCCACAGTTTGGACATGGGGCATAGTCAACACAAAAGGTTGCAGTGGTAAACAGCACTGTTTGTGTTCACTGGGATGCTGCTGGAGATGAGTGATGTGCCCATTAGCCCCTGTCTGGGTATTAGGGGGAGGGGTACTGGCACCACGCAGGACAGAAACACCCCTGGGTCTGCAGAGAAAGGTCACTGACCCATATTGTGTCTCCTTTAAGCTTAGCCAGTGGTTATGTCACTGATTCAAATTACAGAGATTGGCTTTGTCAAATTTGATGAGCATGTATGCTAATGGGTTGATGCTGTAGGTTATGGATGTTGCATTGGGACAAAGGAATATACCTGCTGCCCCTCGCACTGAAAGGAGAAGAGCACATATTACTGCTGGCATTTTGTGCACTACTATATATTCACAATACTACACTGAGTCTTCGAGTCCAAATGAGAGAAAACATGTTTGAGTCTGTAAGCTGATTTGCATGATGTAGCATGCTTTGTGTTCCACTAGAGAGCGCCAACCCTAACGTCTGTCTTTCATTCAAGAGATGTGAAGACTGTATATATAAATGCCTTTATTATGCTCAGATGTAGACATTTAATTTAAATTGTGAGTCTTACAGTTTTGTGATATTTATTAATTTATGTTCTATAAAATGTTGATGCTATGCCACAAATGTATGTGTAAAAATTCCACCACAGATAGAGAAATTATACATTTACAGAATCTTGAAACCATTAACACATTTAATGCTCACAGGCTTATTCAAGGGTTTTGAACAAAACTGTAGTGTTCATTAGCTTTTGGGCCTGTCTTATGGTTGCCTACCACCCACAGATACACCACCAAAGTACGGAGTCATTTTAAAAGAACATAGGCAAATGTACTTGATCACGGAAATTCACATCTATCTTTGAATCAGTCAACATCATATTTACAGAGCTTTCCAGTTAAACCCAGTAGGCTTTATCTGATGCTATGACAGATCTCTCTGTTTACGAAGGAGCTCAAAGCTCACATAAATTTAGTTCAGCCAGAGACACTTACATCAAAGGATTCATTGCAACAAATAAAAGAATTTGGCAGAACAAGAGCTTTCTGCTTGATGGTGCTTTGCACGTGAATTCAAGTAGCCTCAAATTTGTAAGGGGAACACATTAATACTCCCGTAGGAGTTAGGAACGGTGCCCAGCACACACATGTACTGTATATGAGATTTGTGATATACTGTACATTAAGCACAACAAGGCACGAGCTACCATCACTGTGTCTTGTAGTAAGAAACTAAAGCAGATGAATGCTGGGGAGAAATCAGCCATGTGATGTAGGTAGGATAACCAGTTGAGTGTGAGACAGTCATACTCCTTATAGACTTGTTGACTTGACTTTGGATGATTACTGTAATTAAATGATAGTGATCACCTGATGGCATGTGCTCTGTACTTTAATGCTCTGTCTGAAATAGTTGTTCTGTTTGTATTATTGGGTGACCTTCTCACATTCTGTTATTCCTTAAAAAACCCAAAATCTTTAATAAATCTATTTATAAGCCTACCTAACAATGCATTTTATTTGGCTAGTTTGTGCTTAAAACACTCTCTTTTGTGTTAATTCTATGTTTGTCTGCCCCATCTGAATGACAAAATTTATCTGTTTTCAAATGCAAAATTTTAATTGTTACAGAATTTTACTGAGTTGGAATCAATTTCAGATCCCAAGAAGAACCTCTGAAGCAGCTAAACACAGTTTGTTTCACTTATCGGGAGAAGTTGCATACACTACAATTGATGCATGTAAAAGCATTTTTCCTGCATTGAGGATTTAGTTATTTCCGTGGTCACAGCAGAGCAAAATAATATATTTTTTACAATTTAATAAAATTGATGTAGGGGCGAAAATACTAAGTTCAGCATAAGTGTGTTGGTGGAAGATGGCAGCTGCAGTAAAATAGCAAGTCTGGTTATATGAAGTGGAAAATACAGCCAAAATAACAGAATTAATTCACAGAGGTTTGTAGATGAGAAGAATCCAGTGTTGCTTTATTTCTTTTCACTAGATGGCCCCTACAAGACCAATTTTATTTAAGAAATGCAAATGTGACATCATACCAGGATAAACAATGTCACATTCAAATAAAGCGCTCTTGGCATGAACAAACAGTAACACTGACAATAAATAAAATGCTGGCAAACAAAATAAAACTTTGTGAACAAAGAATACTTAGAATTGCATATCAAACAAGACAAAAGTAGACAAAACGTAATTGGCACAAATTAAATAAACTTAAGTAATTTTCACGTTGAGTGAAGCTACTCTATGTCCATTGCTTTGTGAATCTGATTGTCCTTCACAGTTAGCACTGAGTATGTGCATGTACTGTACAAAATAGACACAGATGGCTGATAAAACTAAAATAGACTAATTCCGACAAATTGCCAGTACTCACCATCTTACTTGACAGTACCTTGACCTTTGCACACTCTCAGGTGGCCTTGTGCTGTATATCTTTGCACTAAACAAAATTGTGGGTACACGTGCAAGAAACCATTGTCACATTGCACAGCCAAAATATATGCACATTGTGGAGGACAAGTATTCTATAAGTTACCAGTGATTTCTGAATTGACTTCAATACAGGTGCTTGACATGTTAAATTTAAATAAAGGAAATAAAGATATTAAAGACACTTTGGTATTTTGTAGGTCAAAATGTGCTAAACCATGCATTAATGAGTGCAATGCACACTTAACACCTTTTTTATTAAAAGACCCAGTCTTGTTTTAAATTGATTTGTGTGGACATTATTATAGTGATGCCAGAACACTCATCACACACAAATATTGTGTCATAATGTTATATCGTTACTCTTAAATCATATTTGACCCGTGATTGCAGTCCAATAGGATCTGCATTGTGATGATGACCAACTGAGAGATACATAAATAAAAAGTAAAAAAAAAAAAAAAAAAAAGAAAATGCAAAAAAAAATGCAAAGTAAGAGAACAATAGTACAAAAAGCCACTGACCTTTTTATTTTTTTTAAACAGGAATTCACCTCTCTTTCAGAGAGTGAGTCTTGTCCTGTTGTAGACTAAATCCTTCTGTCTTTGTCTGTGCTCTGCTCTGACTGTCTCTGTGTCAGCAGGGCATATGCAGTGCAACACTAACTAATCTCCAATCTTGACTTCCCAAAGCAAAGGAAAAAGGACGTAATGTATTCTACAGCCATATAAAAATAAATCAATCGCAAACATGGAAAGATACATCTCATATATACAATAAACTCCTATATAAAATAGCTTTTATATACATATAGACAACAGATGACAATACAATAACTGAACTGTACAATGTACACCTGAACAATTAAGACAGGTGAGAGGTACTAAAGTGTATGGCTTGATTGGGAAAAATTCAAAGTATTTACAGACATCAACTTTACATCCTTTACATGTTTCAACTTCCCTGGAATGAAGAGGTACAGGGAGAGCCCCATGCCTTATTTTCATATTCATTCCCTCAGGTAAGGCTACCTTTGAAAGAATTGGTCCCCAGAGACTATTCGGCCTCATGGTACTTCTCACAGTTCAATGCACTCTCAGCTCTCCTTTGGAGGGATATGATAGGAGCTAGATGCATGAGGCCTAAAACCAGTTGAAGATGTTAATCACATGGAATATATTAAAATAAGATCGGTTAGTTGATCAAAACACCACTACTTGAATTTTGTTATGCCCAAGAAGACCCAGACTTTCTACTTTTAGTGTTGAAAGGCTCAACCAGTTATGGACATCTCCTTCACCTCCACAGCTTGGATGATAGACTCCAGTGTAACCTCAGACAGTGCTGCTTTGGTGCTGACTTTAAGTCTATCCACAAGGCTGCACGTTTTGTAGGTAAATTCATGGACTTTTATCCTTCCTCCAGAGGAGTCCTTTCAGTAGTGTCCTCATGAAGTTTTAGCACAAGATGGGAACCCCTTCAGTAGTGACCAGCTGACCAGTGGTGGGATCATATGTCCCAGCCAGGTAGTAGAGGTCTGAGGAGGTACTGTTTGGCTTCTGACTACGAGTCAGACACTCATACTCCTCCCTGCTCACCACCTGGCACTTATGAGAGATTGTCTGGACATCATTCTCGTCCTCATGACACGACTGGTATAGGGCATGCTGGATTGAGGGAAAAAAACAGTTAGTTGCATTATTATATATATGAACCAACAAAAGAGAAAGTAATTTGCAATGTTCCGTATACTACAAGGAACAACTAAGAATATCCATAAAATTGTAACTTACATCATTATTTACCTTGCCATCTCGATGCCTCTTGCCTAGCTTGGTCTCTTCAGGATGGTAGAACCACTTGACTTTCACCACCATGCTGGAGGTCCATGATTCCCAGAAGTTCTCAATTCGACCTACGTATGGAAGGTTAGGGCGTCCAGCTGAGAGGAACACAGCACAGTCTCCCACTCTTACTGTGTCTCTCCCTCGCACAATGGCCTTATAGAAAAGCTTCCTGGCCTTGCCCTTTAGACCTCGTCTCTGTGGAAAACCAGACAATTTGACCAATCTTTCTTGATAGATTATCATTACTATTCTGCATTGACTTAACTGACAATACTAAAGAACATAAGGAGAAATCTTTTTTTTCATTGCAGTGCAATAGCGATATTCACCTGTGTAGGGTTTCCTGACCATCTCCACAATTGTCTTCCTGCAAGGAATGCAGACATCTTGGGTCTTGGAATAAATGATGTGTCATCTGGAAGCATCCTAGCTTTCTTTGTGAATTCCTTGGATGGTTTAGGAGAGTTGGTGCTGGTGCATTCTTTCCTCTTTAAAGACTTGTTGTTGGAGACCTGGTCAATGGGACCTCCTTTTGCATTTGAAACAGCAACAGCTTTGGCCACAAAAGAGTGCTGGTGTGGCCTTGAAGAAGTGGAGGGTTCAGAGCTTTGCAGAAGCCCCCGGTGGGAAGACAGACAACTCTGCAGCATCAGTGTTGAACTGTCCTCATCCTCTGAGCTGTAAGATGAGTCATTGTCAGACGAACACAGGCTGGAACTGGAGAGGGAGCCTGAAGATGAGGAGCTGGAAGAACCAGAAGAGGAGGAAGAGACAGAGAGGCGTGAGAGGAAGTGGCCAGCTGTCCTTAGTCCTCCTGAGGTTGCAGTCAATGCAGCTCGTCTCCTCTCTTCCTCTTCCTCTGCCTCCTCATCATCCAGATCAGAGTAGGAGCTGTGACAGTCTCGATGGGAACTGAAGCCCAGGTCACTATATTCTCCGAGGTGTAAAGGAGGGGAGGACTTTCTTTGTGGTGTGGTTCCTTTTGGAAGGAGTTCTACCCTGGATGCGCTGCCCTTTTTGTTGTCTTTAACAAGCAAAACTGGATGAGAGTAAGCCTCCTTCCTGGGGACACCACCCACGCTGGAAGAGCTGCCTTTCAGCAGAAGAGCCTTACTGTTCTTTGTTTTGGGGGATGTCACTCCTTCGTGATCTAACTTGACCAGAAACTCTTGTCCAGACTTCCTGCTTTTTGGCATAACCAGCTCTTCTCGCCGTTTTTGATTATACAGCCCACTTCTGGGGCCTAGAGATGGACCAGGCCCTGTGGACTGAGTACAGAAAGAGGAATAGCCATTTGCAATGCTGCTGAAAGAGTCCACTTCAAAGGAGCTGCAGCTAAAAAGGCCCTTGACTGGCATGGAAGCCAGTGGTTGGGTCTGAGGTAAGGGGAACAAGTCATCCTCCTTCCCTCTCAAGACCTTCCTGGGGGCCCCATTGAGCTGAAATAGATTGTTGGATGTCCTCTTCCTGGTGTTGGCCAATGAAGACCAGGAAGCCAGGAATGGTGGAGGATTTTTAGCAGCCTGCTGCTGCTGCTGCTGCTGCTGTTGCTGCTTTTGATTTTTTCCAGAGCCTTTTGGTCTCCCTAGAATGAAAACATACACGATATGTTTTAGAAATACTTCACAAATGATGACACATAACAGTAACAGTTGAAATTAAAAACCCTCAGATTTAGTGTGATGAAACACTGGTCACTATCAGACATTGATGATTATGCATACACCTGTCTTTTGAGAACCGGTCCACCCTTACCCCACCCCTTTATCAAATAGTAAGTAATTTCAGGAATAGCCTGAATACAAAAAAGGTATTAATAGCACATAATTTGGCCAAATGGCACATTTTATTTGAAGACATATGAAAGAATAGTCTCTGGTGTTATGCCAAGTTCTCCTGCATACATACAGTACACCCCTGCCCCTTGCTCAAATAAAGCTACCAATGATTCAGAGTTTATGCAAATGCCTATGGTGTAGTTCGTCACGTCTGTTTTGATGAAGAGATGATAGTACTGATAGAAGTTAAGCTTAGGCTGTACCGCACATTGCTTTATGTACATTCATCTGTATGTTTCCATTCATTGTGTAACCACTGAAAAAAGTTTCCGTTGAGAGGCGCTTTGGTAGCATATGTGAATCCACAGCAAATTAACAGCTTAATCCCAGAGTGCACTGCTCCATCATTCCCTAATCTCACTGGATGGTTTAGTGAGTTTAGTGAGTCAGATCTGCAATATCAGCACATTTTTTGTATACGCTATATTCTTTCGTTCTGAGAGGTATTATAAGTCAATGTACTGGGTGTGTTTACTTTGTATAGCCTATAAAGCATTTCACCTGTGCTGACTGACGTCATCTTATGTCATATAAGCACATGGGGAGCACAGTAGTATCCTTGCCTCATCCTCTCCTGACGACCATTGACAATTTAACTCAATCTTATTTCTTTGAAAACAGCATCTTTTCTGTGTAGGTTGGTGTAGACACTCAGTGTCAGTCACAGTTAATTAGTGATTATTAGAACACCATTGAAGAGAAGTGATACATATAATGAAACATCCCAGTAAGTAATACTTTATATCAGCACTCATGGACTACCTCTTGCTTGGAATTAACTGTTGTATGAAAACATTATATAGCAGGTAAAATGATTGACTTTGATGACTTCAAAGTAATATAAAGGTGAAAATTAAAAAAAAAAAATCAAGTAGTAGTAATCAAGTATTTTTTACCTGGTCTTCTTTTGTGAACCGTTTGGTTATTGGTTACAATATTAGTGTTGAGTCTGTCAGAAAGTCTCTCACTTATGGGGGGCTGCTCCAGACAGGAGCTTCTCTTTGCTGTTGTCCCGCTGGGTGCCAGCAGGGCAGGAGATGGCTCCCCACCTGAAGGACAAGGGGTAGAATATTATTAGCATTTGTTACAGGCATACAGCTCACTGCAAGATGAAAGGACACATTCCCAGTTACACGCAGAGGAGACACCCACAGTGAACCTGGTATCCTGGAGGCAGAAGGCGGATGTTTGGGAGGGAAATCTTCCCTCGGTCTCCATCATCAAACTCTACCATCACTCCTCCTTGCTTCCCCTCTTCAGATGAACCACCTGCAAGAGACAAAATTGCACTGACTCAGGTGTGCTAAAACAAGAACGCATATGTACAGTTAAATATATTGTTGAATACACAGGATGCACATAAAAAGGAATAAAGAGAAAAAGTTGATGCCTCACCTCTGCGAACGTAGCCTGGGTATAAACAGCGTGAACGTTCACTCCAGTAAGCACACACCCTGGTTCCTTCTCTGAGCATAGCCTCTGAATCAGGACGTATATCCAGGACCTGAAAGCCAGATCAAAATATAATTATGATTCATTACAAGCTGCGCACAGGCGCACACACAGAGACAAACATGGATGTATGACACACCCTCACACACATACAAACGGTGTGAGAGTAATAGGGCATTATGCATGGGCAGCCACTGTGCCACGTTTCCAAGCGGCACTTATCTCATGCCAATGTGCCAGTCAGGGCTGAAAAGAACGGAAGCCATGATGCAGTAAATCCTGACTTGCTGAGTAATACTAAAGAGGGCCTGAATAGAGGGCTTGTGACTGCAGGTTGCCAGATCCTCCCTTCAACAATGCAGGCACCCCCAGCATCCGCCACTCACTGGGGGCTCTTTCAGGTTGCTTTCATTTACTGTTGCCATGGCGAGGGACCCTTTGACTGATGAGGTGTGTGTGTGTGTGTGTGTGTGTGTGTGTGTGTGTGTGTGAGGAAGAAGGGGCTTGGTGAAAATTGAAGTATTACTACCAAATTGAAATAAATTACTTTTGAACAAATTTTAAAGGTAGCTATACCTGACTTCCACACTCGGTCCACAAAATTATGTAAAGGTACATTTGTCAACCTATGTAAAATAGATTTTTATGAGTGATTGTGGTCTTGTATGTGTTACCTGAAAAATCTTATTATACTTAAATGCATAAATTGCACAAAAACACACCAGCAGAAACACAGGGATCAGAGGAGCAAGGTTTGAACACCAAGCCTACAGTTTGTGAATGACCAGCTCTGTCCCCTGAGCACAGAGTTTTATTGTTGTCTTTCTTCAGTAGGAATAGTGGTGCATATTTTCCATGGATACCATCTTTTTATAATACTGAACTTGTAAATGATCTGAGCTTTAGCTGGACTTTGCTCAATATTTTCACAGTTACCTGTATTGTTACCAGGCATTGTCATTTGGATACATGTTATTGCATGGACCATGTTGATTGATCAAAGGAACAATCATACCAGTTAGTCTTTTCCTCCATGCTGCTCATCTTTGGACACTTCATTGTGTGCAAACATATTGAATAGTGATAATGTATTTTCACAGTTTGAGACTACAAAGATATGACAGCTGGCATTAGGTGATGCATCAGTTATTGTCGCATAAAGACCATCGTCTCGGTCAAAAAATGGGGTCACCTTCTGCAGTAAACACTTCAATTCTGAATTCAAAGCATGGGTTACTTAAATGCAAATGAATAACAGCCAAGAATGTGCTGAGGTTTCTATAATGTATAATTATGTCTCCTTAAATGAATGACTTGGGTAAACTGTAATTGTATGTTAACATGAGACTGCATGAATTACAAATCCAAATAATCTTGTGGTCTAGGAAAAAGACCCCCCAGATATTAAATAACAAAGAAAAGAGGAATACTTTGACTGTGACTATAGATACTGTATGTCTGATGACAGCTGGAAGCCCTACAGATTTGCATCACTCCATGTCAACACTAGCCAACGTCTCTACTATCTTTGTTGATCTGAGCCTTTAAACAACTATGTTATTTTGGCAGCAGCAGGGATGTACAGTTAACATCATCTCACATTTAAACTCCAAAACACGAATGGATCCAGGTGCTAGTTGGGTTATCCAACCCACACACAGAGCTGGGTTTACAGGACATTTATAGATGCTTTCGAATAAACCTAAAGATCAGGTCTCCCATCTGTTCACATTCAAAAGGTTTAGACAGCTTTACTGACCCTGAGAGACAGTCAAGAGAGGTTGAAAGGGGACTGGCAGACCAACACAAAAGGCTGAATCGCAATGGAGAATGTAAAGAGAGCGTGAATGATTAAGAGAAATAGAAACAGAAGACCTAAAAAGTCATAGCTTTTCTAGTGTTTTAGTGCTGTGGGATTAACTTACAGCTTCCTGTAGCAGTTGCTCCAATGAATAGATTCTTGGGCGGTTTCCTCTTTCACCATCAATAACAATGCTAAAACTAGACAAAAAGGACAACAGGGAGAGAAGAAGATTAGACTATCTTCAGATGTTTGCCTGGCTCCCATTTCATAGGTTACTGCCACTTTGCTGGTATTATAACATTCTCTTTGCTGGTTGACCCAGATGAGTCATACTGACACTTAGAGCTAGATATGGGGCAATGTGATGTTTGTTATTTAAGGAAGAAGGACATGACATACGATCAAAAAAATAAAAGAGAAGAATTTTGATAATGGAGATAAATGCAACATTCAAAATTGACATGATAATTAAGTTACCTACACCAAAAATCTAGTTTAATATTGTCACTATGGTGCACAAGGTTTATGAGGTTTAAGACACGCTCAGAATGAACACAGACGATAACTGGACAAATATGTAACATGTTTCAGTGAAGAACGACATAAATCTGCTAACTGATAAATTGGCTTCAAAAACCAGTAACGGCTTTAAAATTACATTTGTAAAAATGTAATATATTTATATGACAAATATATATTTATTTAAAAATACCTGGACTTATTAGAACCATTGCACTTACATGTCTGGGAGCTCCAGAGTGTGCACCCTGGCAGCATAGAGAAGCTCATCCTCCTTGGAGATAAGCACCTTCAGGCCATCGGTTAAGAGTTCTTTGGTCAGCACACAGTTGGGAACTGCAAAAAGAAATTCAAATGTCACAATTTGTATTATCTATCAGCTATCTGCTGCTTGAAATACTATTGTAATATATCTCTTACATTCATGGCATTTGTTGTATGAACAGCTGCTGTCCTCTTCTCCTTCTGAGAAGCTGCTACCATCCATCTGAAAGCCCTCATCAGCCGCAAAGCTCTCGAGCAGCCGACTCACTGCTCGACCCTTCGGCTGTAAGAATATACCATAAGGGATGCAGATTAAATTAATTGTTTGCATTAAAAAATGAATGTGGACATAGGAAGTTGTTATAATGCTGCTCAGTGTAGATAGTAGACTGAGCAGCATGTAGAACTACACAGCATGTGGACCACCTATCAGTAGCCATTTTAATACATTTTTTTCACTCTGTCACAACAGAAGGTGTGAGCCATCCCCTCTTCCAGCATCTCCTCCTCTCCCCTAGGATTACTCAGCAGGAGGTTGGGCTATATGTATAATGTGCTAAGTACTTTTAATAGTTCTACAGTAACTGTCCCCAGGGTGAGAAATCTAGGACAGTAAAACATCACTGGAATTTTAATGTAATGTATGAAGGCATTTTACAAGATTGAATGCATGTTTGCAGTTTCTTGGTTGATGATTGACTGCTTTTTAACTCACTGAATTCTCTTTGACTGGTACCTGTTGGTCTTTGCTCCTTCGGCCTCTGCTACCCTCTATGTTTTGTAATGATGGGGCCCCACCTGACCAACTACTCCTCCTCTGTAAAAGATGAGAAGCGAGAGTGTAACATCTTTGATTATTTACTGGTTATAGTAGCAGATAATTCAGTTGAAGCAGAAATGGGCAGATATTTATTATAAACAAATATCAAAGAAAATTCTATGCATGATCTATAAACCACATATCAGGAAAAAGTTGGGTTGCTGTGTAATATGTAAAAGAGAATGCAATGATTTTCAAATGATATGAAAAATATTGCTGATTTTAAAGACACATAACTCATTTTTATACATTTATGTGGCTAACAGGTGTTTGTAGAGACACACAAGGAGATTAACAGTGCACGCATTTTGCATTTTGGCAGAATCCAGATGCAGAACAGTACAATATGGATTTCTCCCCTATATTACATCATATAAGGTAGCAGTGATATAGGCCCTCCCTCTGGCCAGTCACCATCCACCTCTGCCCAGCACTTGGTGTCTGCCATTGTTGGATCCCCCCACATTTGCCAAGCAAATTTTAGTGTGTATGTATGCGTGTGCACACAGTGATGACTGGTTTGTGGCTACTGGATTACCTTCAAGACTGGAGCTCAAAGATGGACCTCTGACTGCCTTAACCTGAATCTAGTCTAGTTTTGCAAATTTCATAGCAGGACCGTTTGGGGTTGACATGGTTTGAAACTTTTTATGTAAACTTATTATATCATATCAATATATTATATATATTCTGCTGCTTTCTCTGTGGGGGTAGAAGGAAAAGCTGCTGACTATTTAAGTGTAACAAGGGAGTTTCAATACTACATGTATATACAGTATGTTCGGTGCTCTTGCAGTCTGAAGATGGAATCTGTATGACGTTTACGTCATAAGGATGGCCTAACCCCTCACCAGTCTGAGCTGTGAGCTCTGAGTGCAAAGTTTCAGCCAGGGCAGAAACAAGGATGTGCATGGTTTTTAGCATAAAAATTTGCAGGCACATTGTGCAGATGTCAGAGACCTGTTTTTTTAATCCACAAAAGGGGTATAATATGAGACCTTTAATGCCAACATCTCATCTGAAAAGAGTTGGCCTGGTTCCATACTGTAGTAATGCATAGCCTCTTCATTTAACATCATCTTTGTTTGGCTTACAGAAGTGGCCAATTGCTGATTTTTTTGTTCCAGAAAAAGTAACACCATTATTGCATTCATTTTTTAATTTTATCAACATCAGTATAAAATTGTTTCTGCTAACCTTACTAATTGCTCCTCTCAACACAGTGCTCTTGCGAGTTGCCTTCTTTAGTCTTTCACTGGTCGTTGGGAAGGTAGCCAGTCCCACGCTCTTCTTGTAGCGATTGCCTCTGATCCCAAAGCCACCCCACCGAGGCTCCTTAGACCAGGGTCCACAGGTCTGTCTAGCCCCTTGAGGCCAGTTATGTTCATGGTTTTTGACTGTAGTGGCCAGGCCCATCCGACATGGAGGTTTCTGCCTTATTTTGACCTCCCCTTCTACTCCAGACAGATTGTGGGTGCCTGTGCAGATCAATTTTAGAAGCATACTGAGACCAAGCTATCAAGTCAAGAATAGAAACACAAAACAGATCCCATATATCCCAAAATATGGTGCAGCTTTGTTAACTTATAAATCAATTTCAAAGGGTTGTCTTACCATATAGCTCCTGTCTCTGTTTTTTGTTCCTGGCTTTCTGATTGGCCTCGAGTTTTACAACAGATGATGGACTTGGACCTGTCAGAGAGGAGCTAGAAGTGGTGTCTCGAGGGGGTTGGACTCTGTAATCTTGACCTTCATCGGTATCGTAACTACCTTCTTCTTCTTCTCCTCCTTCTTCTCCTTCACCTTCTTCTTCTAATGAATATAGCAAACAATACCACATAGAAATGCTACCATTAGGTAAGTTTTATGAACTCACGTGGTTCATCACATCCATCTTTTTAAGTTATTACCAGCCAGTGAAGTTCTATGAGTTCCTCTTCATCATTTCACAGGCACTTCATTAGCATTAAGTAAATAGTTTAACTGTTCATAGAAATGATGTATGGAGTGCTTTGCCTCAGTGGTATTTCCTGGTGTGAACCCACATGCTACAGAGTTAGTGTGCTAGGGAGTGCTGGAGTGAGTTTGTGTGTTGTCACTGCACTTTCTCAAGCAGCTCTTTGACCCAGTCTCCTAGTCTCCAGGCCTGTCAAAGCCACTCACAGACAAGTGTCCACAGCTGTAACTGCAATGTAGCCCAGACCAGCTAACAAGGCCAATCACTGAGGTGTCAAATGTCCATGCACACCCATGTCTGGTCCAAAACATTAATCACTCACCTCTCATTATTTTAAGTGATTTGCAAATTAACAAAAAGCCCCCTCAATGTGTATTGCACTTTCTAAGAGGGTACTGTATTGAATGTAATATGCTTCACAGACCTCACCCCCTTACTCATTTTGTGTTTGTTAATGTCAATGTTTACAGATACTTTCCAGCCTCAAAGACACATTTGACAGGTTGTGTTGTATCATTCAGATAACACTTTAATAGCTAGCCTATAGATGTTCACAATATATTTCACAAATGTGACATTCAGCAAGGCACTGGACAGTCACAAAGACTCCAGAGTGTATTTGAGGTGGATTACATTGTAACAGGAATGCCATATTTCTTTTCGTTTACCTTGTTAAAACAGCTGCCACTGGCATAATTTTATAGTGTTGTTACAGAGTTGCACAATGTTGTCTGTGAGTATTTAAAACCGTTCTGACAGCTTGGTAAAGACATAAATTTGTTTCCCCAACTGCATTTCCCAAACTGCATTTTTCTGTCTCATTGGAACATTAAAGAACGCATACCCACCAATGCAGCTCCTTGCATTATTTTAACGTATAGGCAAAAGTCTTTGTGAATACAGCCTAAAGTTAACAGAAGTCAACAGCATCAACAGAAAACATGCAAACATCATACAGAGTGTAGATGTTTACTACTGATATTAGGGTGCTTAACTGTCACCTTGTATGTCTCCTAATGAACTGTTAGTATTCAATGCCTCACCTTGATCAGAGGAGTCACTTTCAGCAGGGGAGCTCTCTCCTTCCTCCACTGTTTCTTCTCTCTGGCCACGCAGAACCCTTGTTCTGGGCTGGCTTAAACAGGAGGATCTTTGTGTCAGTGTGCTGGATCCTTTTTTATGTCCACGTCTCAACAGTCCAGTCCAGCTCTCTGGGGGACCACTGTCCACACTGGCTGCTGAGAAAGTTTGTGGAATTAGTTCAAATCTAACTTGAGAACTGTTGGTGAAACTTTGGTATTCAACAATGATTAACTGAAAACACTGTGCTTATTGAAATAAACAGCATGAGGCACAATCAGTACTGTGACTGCCAGTATCTACCTGTGTCACTTTGCCCCCCAGACTCTCGCCGGGATTCAACTTTACTCGTGACCTGGCTTCTGTATCCATGCTTTGGGTTGGGGTTGCAGGGTGAAACCTCCTTGTCCCTGGAGCTGGTCACTGAGAGATTCTTTTTAGCCTGGGTCTTCTGTTTGAGCTGAGCCACATCATCATTCAGTTTGGAGCTGAGAGTGTTGTGAAAACTGCTTTTCCTGCAGCCCTGTGCTTTTATCTGCTGCAGCAGAAAGAATGAGAGAGCTAGTGAGAGCCAGTTACAGTCACAGCTGCAATAAAATCATTACAACGTCAGAGGAAGAGGCCTCTCATTTGCTCTCACACGCAGAAGAAAATAAAGAGTAGAAGCCCCACAGAAAGATATTAAGAGAGAGAGCAGAGAATTTGACTCATCTGGGTAGTACCTTATTATAAATACTATGCAACAAAGGAATATATCAAATACATGAAACACAGAGTGACCTCTTTCATTTCTAGTTGCATAGCGGACAAAGGGAAGAGAACAAGGGGACCCTGACCTGTGTGCTGCTGAGTCGCTCAAAGCTTCGACTGGACAGCCTCTTCTTCCTCCTCTGGCTGTCTCCACCCCCGCCTAGGTGCTCAGGCGACAAGGCAAGCCCCGCCCCCATCAACCTGCCAGTCAAACAAGGGAGAAGCATTCATTAGAGAAGAATGACAGTCGTTTGAAAGACATAGAAGGGGTATGACATCATGGGGGAAACCAGAATTGAGTCACCTATCTGCAGGATCTAATAGCTCTCTATTCTGTGTCTTATGAACAGACAAAAAAGGACAGGAAGAACACTTATGGAAAAAAAAGGGATCTAAGATTGTTTGAGGACAACTTTAATATTTTGTCTAGGGAGTGTGTTTCAGCCTGTGAAGCACTGCATAGCTTTGAAAAAGTGAATGGTTGGATGGTATTGTATTTGTATGCAGCTCTTTTGTTCTCAGTGAATATCATAGCTCCCCACGTGCATTGTCATATCACTGTGGCACACTCTTTCCCCTACGCTAAGCAGCATCATAGGCCAAACACTCCAAATGCCCTTGAATTTCCCTCTGGACGCCTGCCCACAGACCACACCGATGTGAGCCAGGCCATGCTCAAACAAAAGATTAACTTCCTCTCTCCTAGTGTGCATACTGCCCAGGAAATGTATGTAGTAAGCAGGGTTTAAACATAGATACATGCTGACATAGATAAAGAAAGAAAATAAAAAAATTCATGGCAGTTCTTTTTTTGTGTACAGCACCACAGGAGTTGTGTGACTACACATGATTTGCAATCAAATCCGTGTATTTCTTTTTGTTTATGTGTATTCAGCATAGGGACACAGCACATGAACACAAAGAATGTATGTAGGTTTTGATTGTTTTCATATCTCACAATCAGAGTGTGTCAGTGTGAATCTGCAACAGAGCCTGAAAAGAACGAAGGCAATTGTCAGGAAGATGGACTGTCTGCTCACTGACTGAAAGAAGAGTGACAGAGGTGGCAGTGAAGTGTGAGTTGTCCCTGTGAGGCAGAGCCTGTCTCGGCTTGCCTTCCACTGCTGACAAACATAATTTGACAGAGTTCCTCCCCTCAGTGGGGGGCTGACCATACAGTGACTAATTAAACAGAATTGATTAGCAGGGTTTGCTGGCGAGCAGTAATTCTCTCCAGCCTTTTCCCTCAATCAGAGCTGCACCACAAAGGATTCCATTGCTTTAGCCACATGAATAACAGAGGCACGCACAAAAACAAACAATGTTGGCAAAAATTCTCAAAAGCACTTAGCTGCATAAATACCTAATTGCGCAGATGCCTTGAATGCACTGGCAGGAAGGACGCAATGTATCTCTCACTGCGGCACACACACACAAACATTCCCTGTGGTCCATAGGCAAGGAAGGAGACACTCAAAGGCTGGTCTGTCACCCACTGACCCACTGCCCTCCATCGTAGCACCCAAGTATCAGTGTCATGTAGTTGTGTGAGTGGCAGGAGCAATACATGCTTTTATATAACCCTGCCATGTAACACAACATGTCTGCCTCGCTGTTTCTCGATCATAAGCATCATGTCATTCACTGTTGCATTGTACACAGACATCTGTAGAAACAAAAAGAGTACACCCTGGCGGCTTAGAGACAGGCTGCAGTTTACTCTACTTCAGTGTGTACAACACCAAACCAGCCCCTTGTTGTACCCCACCCTCTCACCACCACACTTCCCTGAAGGGCCCTGACCCTTTACCCTTTCATTTGGGTGTCATTGTCACCCAGCATCAGCGTCCCCACTGCTAGCCTGGTCAGGGGGCAAGAGAACATGGGTGGAAGGAAAGTGGAGGTGACATTGTCGCAGGGCAGCTGGAAACATTGTGGACTGTTGCCCAGAAACCACAGCGAGAAAAGATGGAAAAAGAGGATGAAGACCAGTGCTGAGAGATGACATTTAGTGCTCTAAGATTTTGCAAACCCTGATGAAAAAGCTAATTTAAACCTGACAGTAAACGTTTCTCCTGTAGAGCATTTTGGTTTATCATTTTCCCTTCCACCACAAATTCTCACATAAAGTAGGGTCATTGTTTCTTGCATACCTTTCAATTTCATTATCATGCCTTTCTTCATTTTTTTTATTTTAATGTTCATTTTTAGACGCTCACATCCTGCATGAAAGCTCTAAATGTCAGCTTATCTCTGAGTGCTTGAACTGTCTGACCGTCATGTTATCCTTTGGACCCCTTGTGACCCTGTGGGGCTGTAATGGCAGTGGTGTGTCAGATTCCTGCTGCTGGGACAGATTACAGGAGAATTCACAGTACTCTAATTACATCCTCTGCCTGTCATCCCCCTCCAGCCAGCCCTCAGCTCCCCCCAAACCCAGCCCAGCTAAGCTCAGCAAGTTTATGATCAGCTGTTCTGAAACCTAAGAACTATGATCAGTTTTGTAGGTGTGTGTAGTCCACATATCAAACCTACACAAAATATTAAAATATTCTGCCCCAGCAAACAAACACAACTGACACCAATTTTGCTTTTACTCAATTAACATCAGTGTTGATTAGATAAGACAGGGTTCAAGTTAACTTCACTGAATGGTTCAGCTGTGTTCTCCCATTTCCTGTTTATGCCAAGGAGAGGCAGTGTCTGTATGCTAGTGATACAGAGGGGCTTATCAGGCAAGACTGGACCATGGCCAGCAAGCAGAGATGGAGTCAGTGTTACTCACTTGACTTTTCTTTGGCCTTCAGATGAGGACACTGGACCGGTGGTGAGGGTGGGTTTCCGCTTCCTTGGCCGTCCAGGTCCTCGTCGTGCTGGGCTGCGAGGTGTTTCCTCCTTCCTGTTTGCACATGCAGATGTAAACACAAAAAGACAGAGAGGAACTCTTAAGTAATTCACAAAGTAGCTGCAAGGAATGCAGGAAAAATACTCTGTAAAATATGTTTTTACATCTTTTATTGCAACAGGTAGAGATGAGCTTCAGGTAAAGAGTGATGAGGTCATACTTACTCATGATCGTGTTTCCTCTGAAGCTTGGCCAGCTCCTTTTGTTTCTCTTTGTAGCGACGCTGTAGCTCAGCTAACTTCACACGCATTGCAAGCTCAGGACCATCCATTGTTTCCATGCTACCTTTGACTGGGCACACCTGAAGTATACAGTATTAGAAGATATTTTTAGCATTTAAAAACAACCTTAAAAATTAAAGTGAAAAACATTTTTAGGATTGTTAGGAGGTGCTAACACTGGCACACCAGTTGTCTTACTCGTTCATTGCGAGGTGTCCAGCTGCATTTTCTACGTAAATTGAGGGTCTTGCGAGCTGGAAGATGTCTCCCTGAACTCACACTGCTGCCTTCCTGGGAACCCATCTCCAGCGCACGGGCCGTGGCCAAGGTAGCGAGACTGTGGAGGCCAAACATCAGCAACTCATCTTCTGTTGGAGAAAAAAAAAGAAAGAAAAATCTAATTTGGTTCCGATTGTGTTCATTACTGCTTAACTTACAGACAATTTATGTTAAAATATATCTTTATTTTTCATTTTGAACTTAGTTTAAAGTGAAAAAGAAAGACGGATGTTGGTGGCGGGGTGTATGTGTAAACCTTACATGTGCGCATTATATGAAAAAATGCATGTGACTATTATTTCTGCAGAAATCTTGTGATGTAGCACATAAATTGTGAGAATGAAAGAAATCCAAAGAAGCTGGTCACTTTAAGCCAGTATGTTTAAGCCAGTTGTTTCAGAGGTCACACCAAAATGGATTCAGCAGATGCTATGTCAAGGCCATCTGGGCCAAGGTTTTCCTGTAGAGCACTGTCTGCCTGTGGCACTGATGGGAGTTATAGCCCAGTTGCTTAGACCGAGAAATGCCATTTTGTTTACAAAGTTACACCTTTTTATGTTACACGAATAAATAAAAAAATACAGATTCCTCTCACTTGTTTCTGCACTTGTTTTGGTAAAGACTATTGTTGTGACTCTAAAACGACATGTGTCACTTCCCTGAGCTGTCAACAGTATCGCATCACAGAGACAACATCAGTGACTCTGGAATCAGTTGATGATACCCTTTTTATAGAACCATCTTTTGGGAGCAGTTAAATGCATTAGGATGTTGTGGTAAACACAAAACATCCTTTTGCATGAATAAAAAAAAACACATGGCGCTTTGAAAAACAAGGAAGCTTTTAAAGGCACTTTAAAACAATGGGGTCTAATTAGCCAGGCAATGCTCCAGGGTGCTGAAAACATTGACTGCTTTTGTGATTACACACTAACTTTCAGTAACATGTTATGTTTGGAAGAGACGGAAGCCTTCTCCACTTCTTGTAAAAGTGCCTGTATTTTCAATTCTGTGAGTTGGGTGTGTGTGCTTGTGCACACATGTGGATCAAAGAATGGCAGGATGGAAAGGCAGAGAGACAGCTCCCCGAGGAAAGCTGAAAAGCTGTAAGGGAGAGAGAGGGAATGAGAGAGGGAGGTGTACACTTCTCTCTAGCAGTTCAGCCCTGTCCTCCTGCTTCCTCTCCCTCTCCTGAGGCCTCTGCGTCGTTAGAACGGCCTTTTAGGAAATAAAAGTGCCTTTAACACACCAAAGAAGAGGAACGGCAAACAGGCATGCAGACAGCTTCTCTGGGGATGTGTAAGAATCCACTAGGGGCTTTTGAGACCAGCGGGAAGAGAGGTGTATCTGGGAGGAAACACTGAGTGACAGAGGCTAGGCCTGAGGGGGGAGTACGAGTTTTTCCTCAGTGGACAGAGGAGAACGAGGGTAAATTATTAGGGAGAAGTGGATTCTGCAGATATCAGTGTGAATCTGTATGTATGCTAATGTGTATGAGTAATGGAAGACCCACTGTCCCTCACCCTGACTTTTCCCACAGGTGCGCATTTGCTGCTGAAGCTCCAAATCTGCCAGCTCACTCAGAAGCTCCATACCCTGGTGGGAGTTGGGTTGGGAAGGGGCAGCTGTTGGGGTGCTAAAAGGGAACAGGGGAAACGGAGGTACATCTGTGCAGAAAGCAGCAGCAATCAGCAGCTCCAGGCTCCAGTAGCAGGGCACAAGAGGTTTGTGGGGCACATTGACAGTTGTCTGGCTCGAGCCAGGGGCAGAAGCTGAGCCAGGGGAAAGACATACAAAATCCACTGAAGCATCATCAAGAGTCATCATACTGTTATGCTGCTGCTCGCTATCTTTTGCTCCCTCTGGGGCAGGGGACTGCGCCTCAGGTACTGTAGGGGAAGTAGGGTCAAGCTCGATGATTGTGGGCAGCTCTGCCTCCTGCTCTCCAGACATGTTGACCTTTTGAGCATTCTCTACCTGGCTTGCCTCACCCACCACCTCATCATCTTCTTCCAAAGCGATGACAGCATCTAGCCTTTCATGCTCGTCTTTGGAAAGGGTGACTGGACAGGAAGCGGCCTCACACACTGGGCTCTCAGCTGGGGGGCAAACCAGCACCTCTTGCTCAGCAGGTCCCTGCTCCTCCACCTTCTCCTCTCCAGGCACATAGTTGGCAGCTCTTACTGCCAAAACTTCCACTTCCTCCCTCTGTTCCAGAACACTGTCAGCCACTGTTTCTTCTTCCTGCTGCACTTGCTTGGGTGAGAGTGGCTCTGAGAGGGGCCTGACCACTGCTTGGCAGTTGAGCTCCTCCCCCAGAGTGGAGAGAGACTGAGGAGCATGCTCAGCAGGCTCTACTTGGACTGCTTCCAGGTCAGCTGGCTCTGCCAGTTGAACATCCTGGGGGGAGGGGGCACTCCTGTACCCCATGGCAATAACAGGGTAGGTGTATCCAGGAGGTAAGTCTGCAGAGAGAAAAGAAAACACATAATAGAATAATCAATCGTCTGTGTTGATTAAACATATTTGAATAAAACTCCAACAAAAATTTAGCATCATTTTATCAGATTTTTTTTTTTTTTTTGAGGAGAAACATTTGAGTTGTGGTTTAAATCTAATTCCCAGTTTAATCTTAATTTCCTTACTACCACTGAGGTCACAAAGGGAGATAAAGTGGCACTTTGTCTTATTCTCCCAGCAGTACGAAGGGTAGAGGACCAGCAAGCTTGTGAGAGTGTGTTATTTGAAGTGGGCCAGGTTTTTGGTTTATCTGAACGCCTGGCCTGACACAATTTCTCTGGCGTGTGGCAGCCATTAGTTAGACATTAATGATGATGAAGAGAGTGCAATGCCTGTAGGGATGGAAGAGAGGCGAGGGCTGCTATTGAGGTGTTTTTCAGTCATTATTGAGGTAACAGGACTGGAAAACCTCAGCTTAGCCAGCAGCCATTTTCTGCAGTTTTGAGCTGTTTGGTCAGTCAAGGGTTTGCCAACATAACCACCCACACATACTGAATTAAGACAACACAAGCAGAAAAAATATAATTACACCCAGTAGTCATTGAATATCATTTTCAAGGTGCTATGGCATCCTAGAGCTCAGTGCCCCTTTTCTAATGCCACATCAAACCTATTCGTCTTAATATCTGTAACCGGTGGTATATCAGCCCTGTCAGAGTTCCTGCTGTTTGATATGACTTTTTTCATCTGACCTTAGCAATTCTCTTGTGCCAGAAAACACTGAGGCACATCTATATATTTTTGTCTATGCACGGTTTGCTTATGCTTACCAGGCTCCAGAGACTCTGGGTAATCCTGTGGGGGCTGTCCCTCTACTCTTTTGTCCTGGGATTCAGCCCCCTTGGGCATCTGAGGTGAAGCAGGACTGATAGCAGGTGAGTGAGGGGCTGCTGCAGCAGGGCTGGGAGCTGGGCAGGGTGTTGAAGGAGTGCTTTTGGGAAGAGGTCGCATTGAGGGGGACTGGCAACAAGGGGACAGGTGAGCAGCACATGCCCCAGTAGGAGTGGTGTTCCTTGGAGGGGGGTTGTAAGAGTAGGGTTTGGCAGGTTTAGAGGTTCTGGGTTCCAAAATGAGTTCCTCAAGTTCAGCTGATGGCTCATTTGGCCTCTTCTGCATCTGTAGCACAAAATACATTCATATTATTTTTCATTTACCATTACCATTTACAATCATTTAACATTTACTGACATGTCCAACAATCCTGAAGTCTCAAGTTAATTAACTATATCTTAGGAGTGCAGTAACCAGTAGAGTGTAGTAACCAGTGCTTTGCAATCTAGCATTGATACAAATAGCTACTTGCTTCACATCTTATATTCAGAGATTCACTCCATCCCAGTGAGAATGATGATGACTCATGACTCACTTACTCTGCTTGATACTTTTTTTGTGTCTACTGTATGTCAATTTGTGTTAAACTCTCTTTACACTAAAATCTTAATATTTCTAGCATATTTTGACTTATAATCACCTGTGCATTGTGAGTGGCTTGATGTTGCATATCCATGGCATGCGTGGCTCTATACTGCTGTTGCGGCTGTTGAGGTTGCATCTGCGGTTGTGGTTGCTGTGACTGGTAGCTCTGGTGCTGATGTTGATGCTGAAGCTGTTGATGCTGCTGGAGAGCGTATAGCTCCTGTTGCCGTAGAAACTGGGAACGGGAGTACACAGCAGGATGTTGCATGTGGGAGGGTGGGCCCCGGGTGCCATACACAGGGGGCCATAGCCCTGGCTGCTCCATCACATCTAATGAGAAAACGGAGGAGGAGTGTGACAAACGGGGCTATCTTAGAACAAAAAGATGTGTGCACACACACATACTTTAGCAACATTTTGATTTGGATTCATATGGCAACACACTAAAATACAGTATTGTTTTATCTATATCTCTCATTATCTACCTCCCACACAACCATTTCAAAACAGCAAAACCATTATGGATCATTTAAAATTCACTGTGTTCACATTTTACAGCAACAATAAAGGCAAATCTTTTAAAAAAAAAAAGATTTTTGACTTCACAGAACAACATCTCCCCAGGCAGCAGTAATCCCACACTCTCCCCTGCTCTAAACAGAAAGCTGTTTTTTAAGAACTGCCTTGAGAGTTTTCTGGAATGTGGCAAAAAAGTCATGACAATGATGAAATGAGAACAGATGATGTGGTTACAGGTTGATTAGAGGTCAAACAACTGTGATGGAAATGCGTGCTTGTCTCGCTGGAGCATTCAATGTGCCTTTTCCGCCCACCTGCCCGGCCAAACCACAGAAGGGGGTCCGCGATAGAGCCCAGCAGGAAGCTATAGTTCCTATGTTTGTGGGTGGACAACCTTTTTCATGATGTGGCTTCATGGACCAGTACAACTTGATATCAGTGCAATGCTATGACAGTGGTCCTGCTCAGGAAGTAGTGGACCCAAACTATAGGGACCAGAAAATGCAATTTTTCTATGTGCTATTTCTCATCAACAGTTATGTTTACATCGACTCTCCCCTATACCCACTTGTGCTTAGACATCAAAAATCCTTGTTCAGAGACATACACTTGGATACACATATGTTTCCTGTGGGAAAGCTTTTGTGGATACACTTCCTGTCTCAGCTAAAAACTCCTGTAGAGTGTAGAAGGAAACAACAACTGTTGGATATTGTGAACTAATTAAATTTCACAGGCTGTTCATTGAATATGTGACTACAATGACTTTTGAGAGGTGATCTTTCCCTCACTTTCACCCTTCCTCTTCCTATTGTGTGGTATTCAGTATACATGTGCATGTGTATCTATGCGTGCGTGTGTCATAATATCTTTGGAGAAACTCCTGGACAGAAATAGAAAGGTTTGAATTTTGGTGTGTTTGTGCATGAATGAAGGGAAGCTCCGTAACTTTAATTAAAAGTTAACTCATGGTTCTATGGTGGTTCTATGAATAAAAACACTGTCAGGAAGAAACACGTTCCAGTATGAAAGATCCAGGTGAAGTAGGGGAAGCAACTGCTGTGCCAGGAAACAGGACATTCTCTCGCCTCAGTATGCAAACCACCCTCAACTTAAACCCACCCATGAAAACCCTCCTCTTTTTATAAAGCAGTGAGAGAAAGCTGACTTTGTAAAATAACTAAAAACATACATAAAAAAC
>OMLM01013962.1:69727-81498 GCA_900302695.1 Helostoma temminkii | reverse complement strand
TGTGATGTTTCAGCAATAGTCTAACAATGACAGACAGATATTAACTTTCTTTATGAGGTGAGGAGGTTCCTATGCATTAATTACATGCTCATGCAATAAGTGGAAAACAGAGACAGAAGAACCAGTAGAAAAGAGACAGAGAAGCTACAAAAGACAAAAAATATAGATTTTTTGAGGAGAAGAGTGAGGGAACAGAAAAAGGACTACAGCACTTGTCATGCTTTGAAATCTGGAGTGAAGAAGAACAGAATGTGGACAAATAAATATGAGGAGGCAGCGTGCCAAGTATCAACAACAGTTTTCCTCTACCCTCCTCCTTCTCCGCCTCCCTCCGTTTTCTCCCTCCCTCCTCAGTGTGGTACTCCACCTTCTCTGCACTCAATGTGGGGCTATAGTCAGGCTCATAGTACCTGAATCCATCTAAACACAACACACTAAATTTACCATCACCCTAATAAAAAGGCAGGACTTTGTATTTAATTGCCAGTAATTAAAATGGTGGTGGTATCATCATGTCACATTATAACTACGTAAACATATCACGAAGTATCTACCACCATGTTAAAATAATTAGAAACAGAGCATCAATGCAAGTCTGCATTCCTATTTTCTTAATGTGATGTTAACAATATTTAAAATCACCAGTAGATTCAGTACATTTAATAGTAGTAGCAACTCTTTTTGAGGTTTATGTGAAAAATAATCAGCTGTAATTTCGCAAATTCAGCTGTACATGTGGAACACAGGAAATACATTTAAAATGAAGTTTTAAGATCCTAACAGCTTTGTAGTTCAAGCAATTTCAGCTACATCTGCATTACGTTACCTGACATTATTAAATTGTCCTTTGTTGCCACCTACAGTATTGTGCAGCTAATACAATTGCCTCAAAAATACATTTTACAATGTAGATTATTTAAAAACATTCATCCAAAGGCAGAGAAGGGCCATCACTTGTTTTCCTCTGACAGCGTTTGTTAAATAGATTTAAAGATGGAGTTAAGTGTTAGTATTATGTGATGATACAGTAAATGTGATGACAGTAGCTGCTAAAGCTGTTGCTCGGAAGTGACCGATTATTTGTGACAACAAAATTCAGAGAATATGAACAGATATAGAAAAGCCACTACAACTGAACTGATGCTTTGTGGTTATTTGCCTCAATAAAAACATATTTTTCTTTCCAAATGTGTGTAAGAGCCATGCTAATATAAACTACTCCATAAATTTACAGTGACATAAACATACAGGAGGAGTTGTAGCCTTGGGGAACAGAGAAATTATTCATTGACAACCTGCTGAACATTCCTGAGCAAATTGAAAATAGAGAGTTTTTTGTTTTTCGCATCTGTGTGTTTGCTCAGCAAAGGTATTTCCTCTACTGTACCTTTGTTGTCCTGTCTGGGCATGTAGTATAGAAACTGTCCAGCTGGGTATTCGGCTGCTCTGCGGTACCACACTGGGAAATGGTCCAATGTGAACATATTCTCCTTATCTGTGGAGGTCAGGAAAGACCTGTGGAGAGACAAAAATAAGCTTAAAGGAAAAACCTCATATCTAATGCTCAAAAACTATAACAAAAGCTAATAACAAAGAGGGAAAATGGAAAATGAAACATAGGGTAAAGAAAAAACAGGAATATTCAGGGACAGGGAGTGTGTGTAAAGCATAACATGGTGATATCATCCGATATTAAATGTGCAAAAAATATTATACCAAATGTGAATATAATCAGTCATTATGTCTGTGAAGGTTCTTAGTCATCCAGGTCATGGTTATCCCAAAGGTTCTGTTAAGTAGCAACTGGACTTATTTCTTGGTTCTTGAAGATGTATTGCCTTCCATCCAGACGGCTTCATCAGTTCTTTAAAAACCAAGAAATAAGTCCTGTAGCTACTTAACAGAACCTTTGGAATAATCAATTGTTAATTTTATTTAAAATAAGGGTAGCACTGTTAAGGTCTCTGCAGTAGCTACAGTCCAACAGCTGTGTGCACTTAGAGCAACCTGTTCAGCAAATGTTTTTGCAATTAACGTTTTTAAATCGCATTTAAATCAGCTGCAATTCTGAAATAATTAAGCTGTGACTGTGATTCTTTACAGCAGCTACTCATAGAAAATGTTTGACTTGGAAACTCATTACCTTCTGCTCTTTTACTGACCACCAGAGGGCAAACTCACACCTTATTTAATGTACTATCAGCCTCTAACTCCTGATATCAGTCTCACATAAGGTTTGGGCAGAAGGACATGATGGTAAATCTAATGCGATAACACTGTGAAAACAAAAGATAATGGTGTTTTTCTTACTCACTTAGCAACTCTTTTCTCAATACCAGTGTACCGCTGAAATCTCATCAAGCCTGAACGGGTTCCCAAGAAGGCAGTTTCAATGCCCTCATCCATGCTGAGACACAGAGAAAAAGACAGAGGTGGGGTAGACAAAGAGAAACAAGGTAATTATAAAACATTTCATTTAAAAACATTTATGTTAGTGTGTATTAGTATTCATATTTACCCAGATGTGTTGAGCATAAGAGCAGTCCAGTAAGCCTCCATGGGAGCAGTGACCACAGCATCAAATAGAGTTTGTTGCAATAACTGCACATCACCTATAGAGAGACACCAGAGGGGAAAAACATAAATCTATTAATAATATTGATACATTACTGTGGAATAGGAAAAGATAAACAAAGAAAAAAGAGGACAATAGAAATAAATATATACAGTTTTTACACCTAGATGTTTTGATGATGTTTGTACTAAACCTTACACCTCATATATAATTTGGTATATATTGCTCCATGTATCAAGGCTACAATAAGCTAACATGGCAGATTATGAGAACATGACATACATGCTACATTGTTTTTTGTCTACAGGCCTTTAAATGTTTAGAATCTATCTCAACTTACACTCCAGATCTGGTTCTTTGCCTGTGAGGTACTGCACTACAGCTTGCAGCTGGCTCAGCTTGCGGTGGGCGGGGTCAATGTCTGTTTCACAATATGTCCTTCCAGTACAAACACACACACGCACACAGATCAACAAAAAATATAAAAATATATTCTTAAGGAGTACAGCCACTTCTACTACACCAGTAGTGTGAACATAGCAACTCACCACTCGCTGGCAATAGTCAGATCCGGAGCCAGTAAATCGTGAAGACCTGGAGAAAAACAGAAAGAATACATTAGGGAAGAAAAGAAAGAAAGACAGAAACAAATGAATTGAGACGTGTGTGAAGTGAACGACTTGCCCTCTTCAACAGAGACGTTTCCAACGAAGATATACTGCCCATATCCTCTAGTCAACACTATACCCAGACTGTCAACACAGAACAGAAACCATTATTTTACCTTCTATTATAATTCATGCAAATGTTTACAGAATTGATACTGGTAGAATGACACATGGTAGCTATTCTTGGGCACGCAAATATTTTCAAAAAAATAAACATTTGTTGAAAAATAATTAAAAACAGGAGTGCTTCTTTAATCCTTCACAACCACTCTTTTGTGCTCTTTGAGGAGAAAAAACAAAGGAAAAAATTTCCCCTGAATATACAACCAGTTTATGACACAAACATGCCAGGCACCAGGATTTGTTAAAAACAAAAGCAATCTAATGAATACACAACTAAATATACCATAAAAATATGTTGCCAGAACCGTATCGTGCAGACACAGTAGAAAATGTGTTGGTATGTATGCTGAATATTAAATTTTAAGACCTGATAGTCCTGTTAAGTTAAAAGCAATCATACAAACCTGAATGGTGTCTCATTGATGACAGTGTAGAAGTAATCATTCTTCAGGAACATAACCCTCCTCTGTGAGAAGCATGCAGTTCATAAAAAATCACACGCAGGCAAACAAATTGCACTCAAAATACCAAAAATACAAAGTGAATGAAAATTGTCACCTTCAAAAAAAACAAGGAAACATAAGCAGTAACAAACATTAAAAGACAATAAATCCAAGAAGAAAGAGAGAAAAATGATTCACTGATATAATATTTAAAAAACAAAAGTACTCACTCCTTTATCCACTGAAGTTCTCACATCTAAAGATAATGTTCCAGTATCTCCTTTAACCATGGCTGTCCTCAGCTAAAAGAAAAATCACATATAATATATTAATCACAAACAATACTGGCCTGTTTTAAAAAGAAAGAGATATAAATGTGTGTGTATCACTCACTTTCTCCTCTATGTCTTCCCATTCCACCTCTGATAGATCAACACTGTTGTAGTTGGGTTTTGGCTTTAGCTTCTTCCCCTCCTTATACTGTCACACACACACATACATATGTAAACAATAAATAACAGTTTATTCAGAATTTATCATGCTCGACCAGCCACATAAACGGCAGTAATTTGCTGTAGAACACAGATGGCGTCAGTACCAGAGGTCGCAGGTCAGGATGAGACAGAATGTAACCATTGTTAGTGATTAGGAAGGCATAGCCATGGATACCCAACTGAAAAGACACAAGAAGAAAGAAAAATAAAATACACTGATTGTCTAAGAGGAGAATCAGCAGAGTGTTTTATTACATGATGTGTTACAGCTTTACCTGTGTTATAACTCAGCATACTATGTGGCTGTGAATGGTTTACCTTGTACCTTGGAGCCAGTCTCATCAGTTCTCTTAGGGCTACATCAGTCCCAACCACTCCCAACAAAATCCCATGAGATAACTGCAGGAAACATTTATAAAGCCACAAACTGATTAATCTGATCCTTTAAATTATTAATTATAGTTTGGGAGATTTGCTTAATACTGAAAAGATTTAGAAAATTTAGTATAAAGAAAAAAGGTATTCATAACAAATGTACAGATTCATGTGACAGATCTTTAAGGGTATTTTTATTACTAATAATGATAAAAATAAATACTTACAGTCTCTTTCTTCTTGCTGAACACAGGCATGGCTACTGAAGTCATCAGGAGCAGACTCTGGGCCTGTGTGTTGAAGAGCTATAACACACACACACACACACACACACACACACACACAAATCAAAGATTCACTAACTTGCTTAAAAAGCTAAATTGGTTATGAACAAATAATTGTAAATTTAAATAAAGACTTGTGAAGTGAAATGTAAAATGTGCGGATTGGTAAGGAACCAAATAATGACTCTGTTAAGCTAACACTTTAAAATGAAGACAATGAAGAGAAAACTGAAGCAGCACGTTAACCTGAAGGAGTCACGTGAAAACAAGACTATGCTAGGCTAGCTAGTTATGCTAACTCACCAGAGGAAAGATCAATAGTAGGATTAACCATAAACTACTACTACAAAGTGCTAGTATTTATTATACAACTGACCGTACTGAGCATTAGCTAAGGATGATTAGCCTACCTCTTGTGTGCTTGGGAACTGAAGACGGAGATGAAAGGATGAAAAGACAACACACATGAAAGATGTGGCACATATGTATGGTACAGATGAAAACCAAAAATCCACTAATAAAAACATACTTACCTTCAATGTACTGAAATGTTTGTACTTAAACAGAGTAAATATTCAATTTATTTTATAATTACTTTTACTCTACTACAGTTCAGAGGGGGTATTGTACAATTGACTCCATTACATGTTCATTCACTTGTTAGCTTCAGTTACTAGTTATTTTTTGATGCAGGTTTTTAATACAAAATATACGATCTGTTATTATGGATGAACCACCTAAGAATTAAGTAGTTACAATTGGCTGCACCTTTTTATCAACTTTAAGAAGAACTATGTTTTGATTAATTTAAATCAAATTGCCCTAGCCCTCTGTTTAAGCTTTAAATATTTGTTTAGTTTTCTGTGCAAACTAGTTCACAAGTAAGACTGTCTTCTTTTAAAAAGTTTAATTTTATTGGTTGGTCCCCAGCATTTGCTTTTTATTGTTATTAACCAAAGGATACATTTATGAATAAATAAAATTTATGTTGGATCACTTTTTAAATGAAATTGAAGTTGATCTCTCCACACATGTTGACGTATAATAAACTTAACAAGGCCTTAACATTTTAGATTTAGAATGTCCCACGATGGTGAACATGTACCCTGCATATCTTACTTTTTCCTTGAATAACAAGTAATTTATACTTTTTTCTAAGGAACTTGCCCAACACAGGTTTTAAACAGTATTGAGATAGTTTTATTGGCAAGCTATATAGTGTTGCTAGATCAACTAGTTCATATTGAAAGGTCATTACCTGAAAATTGCTGATTTTTTTTGCTGCCAAGTGGCTGCTCCATTTCTGATAAGGTATTTTTGCTAGTGTTGTACTGTGGCTACACGTTTAATATGGTTTGATTTAATTAATATCTAGGGGGAATTGAATTGTGCAGTTTGGATGTTTAAGCATCATGAAGAGAGGCACAGGTATGAAAAGGCAGTCTTTAAATGGTACCATGTAGAGAGACAGATTGCCCCCAAGAAAAAAACTGTACGTAATAGGCCAATACCAAAAGTAATAGCACAGGTATCTACTAGATAATAGTGATGCAACATAATCAAGTGTGTTCCCCAAACACATGAATAATGACATAAGCAGACTGACCACACTGTCCATGTAAGCCTCAGTCCATATGATGTCGTGATCATGGTTGATGACCATAGGGCGGCTGAGAACATGGAGATACTCCATAACGTTTTCCTGGACGTCAGCCAGCGTGGAGATGTGTGTGTAATATCCTGAAGGACATGCAAAAGGAAGAACACAAATATTTTATGCACAAATAGATGGAAACCAACAGCTTTAGCCAAAAAAAAAGGTATTATTTTTATCTTTCTGCTTTGGCTTGTGGACATATTTTTAAGAGCAAAAAATTAATTCATCAGACATCAGAAAGCCGTGCAGTCCCAAAAAGCACTAAGCAGTGTTTTAATGGAAAAGCAATTTGAATCGAAGAAAAAGTGTGCTTTAGACGTTTTTTTAAAGCTTGGCTCAGCCCAAGCTTTATGGCATTTCTACAAGTGGGAGGCAATGACGTCAATGGCCTACCTGCAGTGAAGCTGCTCAGTGACAACAGGCTACTGAAGAACTGCCAGGTATAAATATGTGATTGCTTGCAAAGCAAGAGTGCTGCTTTTTTAACACTTTTATATTATTATTATTATTGAGAGGGCCTGCATAATAAACTAACACAGAAACTGCACATTCAAGGTTTTTGATGGAGTGTAACAATGTGCATGTATGTTGTAACAGATATTTTGTTGTTGGCAGAAGCCGGCGTGCACAACAGAAGGGAGTGCACCTGTTACCCATTACATACACAGACACATGCAGATATTATATTATTTGGCCGGAGATGTGTTTACAGTGTATCTGTGATGATTATCAAGTATTTAGTCACAGGTTTCTGATGTGTTGAGAGAGATTTTTTTCCAGTCCGAGCTGCTGCATGACCCCACGTAATTCACAAGATGGCAGCACCTGATACCCAATTCCAAACAGCAGCATATGAGACCACATAAGGCCAACAGATCTCCTTTCATGGTAAGAACATATTTATTTCATACTGACTGATGCAGTAGTTTCCATATCTATTACTCTATTACTTGTTGCTATATGACTCAACTTTTTTATGTGGATCATGAAGGTTCCATCCTCACAAAGAAGGCAATTCAAGGAAAATTTACTTACCCTTGTTGTTGCAGGCAATCCATTTGACATTTTCAGCAAATGTCATTTCTCGTCCAATTAGATAGGTGAATACTCGAACCTGGAAAGTTAAGAGTAAGTCCCACACATTTCATTATCAAAAGGTTTTATTTAGGATAATGCTATATGTGCATATTGATGTACTTTTATTTTATTGTGTGTAAATGTTTGTCTTTCATACCCGTCGCTCTGGCCAGTTAAACTCTTCAAAAACCTCCTGGAAGTCCTCCATAGCCCCATCTGTTATCAGCATGATGGCTTGGTTACATAGGCTGCCCTGGCCCTGTGTTGCAGCCTAAACACATACACATTCACAGACAATTTACACATTATATTGATGCATATTTGTAAAACCATCATTTTACGGTTTTACTATTAGCAATGTTGCATATTGTTGAAAAATAGTTACAAACCTCATTAAGAATCCTGAAAGATTCTTTCATTGCATTTTTCACTTTGCCCTCGCCTTTAACATGCAGCCCATCAATCAAAACCTTAAAATGCTGGTTAGAGACACAACAAAGAAAACAACATTATCACTAAGCTCTGGTATGACACGATTGGAAATATTTGCCCCTTTTTATGATTTTTTTATATTTATTTTAATGATATAATATTTTTGTAGTGGGTTCCACTGCTGTGTAGATCAGATATGATGCAGTTCTTAATTTTTCCTAACATAATTTAACATTTCCCTATGACACTCTAAAAGATGATTATTTAATAACCATGAAATGACCTACACATGAGTACTGCACCAATCAGGCATAACATTATGACCATCTGTACAATAATCTCTGCCATAAATTCTACATATACAAAGTTATAATTTTTCAGCTTTTAAGTTTGTTGTAATTCAACGACATGTGCATTGTTAAGGTAATTGTGGACGGTGGAGTTTCATTGGAGCATGTTATGTTAAGAGGTGTCTTTATTGTTTTGGCCTCCCCATTTACATCAATGAGGCGTTGCAATTATGACATGCAAAGTTTACAGAGAACATAACACGTGTAACTTGAAGCTCCTGTTTATGTTTGTCCAGTGCATAGTGTTGTACATGAGAATGTCAGCCAACATCTGTAAGTCCATTCTGTTACAGCTTGCCTCCCCAAGCATTTAACCAATCAAATTCCTTACTAACAGGTCATGTGACCCACTGAAAATTGTCAGCAGCCAGTGACCTCACCTGATCTGACATGTTATGATAGGAGTAAAAGTAGGGCATACGTCCAACACATAACGCACACTCACAAACACAAACTGAGTAGACCAGAGAAGACAGAGCAGGTGTTGGGATTCACAAAAGGGGGAGAACAGATGAGGAGGGGCAAAATTAAAAGCAATGAGGCAATGAAATATTAATGATGTAACTGTAAATTTAAAAAGGCGCAAAGAGTAAAAAAAAATCAGAGAAACAAATGTTATGTAGAGGATGGTTGAAAGAAAAAGGACAAGGTGAGTGTAGAAAGAAGAGGAAGAAAGGCAAAAGAATGAGGGAAAACATTTGTAATCTTAAAGCACAAAGAGGACATAAGCATCTGAACATGAAGTGGTGTCATGTGTAAATTCTGTAGCGAACAGGTTATAACCTTGATAAGACCAGTTCACTTAGATGCTTTAACTGTGATGTGATGACAGAATAATCTTTGTCTTTAGAGGATTAGTAACATAACAGCTTACGATTAATAGGTTAGAAGAGGTTAAGTGAATTAATTGGCTATGTGTGTGTAAATGTGTGTGTGTGTGTCACCTCTCTGTTATCCAGATCAGCTTGTACCAACGTGCCCTTAAAGCAAGGCTCCACATAGCGTACATAGTCACTGTACTGGAAAGAGAAAACAAACACATGAGTCAATATAGTGAAGAGTTATCAACTTCCCCTCTAATCCCTCAGATCATTCAGTCACTCTAAATGTCACTTATTATATTATTTAATCATTCCAGGCATAATCATTCCATATTTGATTGTTATTGCACTGATATAAGTTGCGTAGGGGGATTCAAACCCTTTTCTGGCAGAGGATATCTTATTTTATTTTGCTGCATGGCCAGTCCATTGAAAGGAGTGTGGATTTAAATTCTGTGTAAAAACAGCTTAAGGGCAGGGGATTTGCAGGCTGTGTGTGATTACACAGAGAGTAATACCATGATAAACCATGTTTATTACACTGATTTGTAGCTGTATGGTTACACATGGCCAAAATCCTGAAAAACCAAAAAACAAAATTTATTTTGAAGCTTTGATATCTATGACGGAAAACTGACACTTTAATGCCTATATGCATGTCTGTGTCTTCTTCCATGTATTTATCCCAGTCTCTATACTCTACCTGCATGTCAGCAAGGGTGTGCATTTGTGTGTTAGGGTGTTAATCTCTAAGCCACACTCATCTGGCACGCGTGTGTGTATACTTACAGCTATGATGTTAACAAAGTCATTTTCTCCCAGTGTGTCCAAGATTGTATTGATGGTGTGTTTGGCTATGGTTAGTCTGAGCCCTTTCATACTACCACTAACATCCACCACAATTACAACATCTTTAGGAGACGTAGCTGCTTGGATGTACCTAGAACAGAGAGACAGGGATGAACTAGGCAATAGTGAAGGATGTGACAGATGCGACATTATGAAAACATAATGAAAATCAGATAATACTCATAAATGGAGGCTATATGTTATCTACCAGTAGTCTAACAGACACACAGAGCATACAGAGGTCAGGCCTTATCCTTTTATTTGTTCCTCTGTCCTTCCGTTCCTATGTCCCTTTATCTCTTTATTATCGTCCCCTGACTTTCCAAGCCCATTAACATAAATGCGATTTCCACTAAAGCAGCTATGTAACGGAGCCACATTGGTGACTTTTAACATTCTGCACTAAAAACACAGTTGGCATAAATGAAAAAGGTTGTATTGACATTAAAGAAAAATATTAGTACTGAAAAAAGCAGCACTAAAAAATAAAGCTTTAAATAAAATATACTTTTAATTTTTTGATTTACTTACTAAATACTTACTAAATCATTAGTTTAAATTATCTTTATTATCTTATCTGTTTTTCAATGACAATCTTTTTTTTCTTGATGTCAGCATTTATTCAGTTGCAGTTTTTTTGTTGTTGTTGCAACATATTATTTTTGCCACAAAATGCTGTTAAGTGTAACATCCGCCTGATGAACGTGACACACTGACACAATATGATTTCATGTAAATAAAAAAATGTAAAAACTATATTTTTATTTAAAGCTTAGATTTTTTAAATACTTGTTTTAGTTTGCAGTGCACAGTTTTATAGTACTAATATTTTTCTTCAATGCCAATAATATTTATTCAGTGTTTTCAATGCCAACTTTACCACCACTACTAAATAAGGTAAAAACTGGATTACTGTTTGGTTCCAGGAACTCTGTCTGGTCTGCAGACAGAACATACTGTATCTTGGAAGGTGACAATCAAAGTACAAGACAGTGTAAAGTTTCCAGGCACAAGACCAGACAGAGTTCCGGGAACTTAATCCAGCTTTTACTTTACTTAGTAGTCCTTAAACACCACAGGCATTTTACCGGATCTGTCAGAAAAATAAAAGGAATGATCACTAAATTCAGTTTAGCTGCTCTGGGTCAGGCGCTCTGTTATTGTGCATGCTGACTCACTTTAACACCGTCATAGCTTGCTGGAAAACCTATAATGGAACAGAGCCACTGTGGCTGCAAATGCATGTCTTGGCACAACTCAATTACTATTACAGTGGATACATACTGTAATTGTCTTTGACACGGCTACAACTGTTCATCAGGAAGGCAAACAGGAACATGATCTTACCAATTTCTGTTTCTGCAATCAAAGGTGACAACACCGTTTTCATCTGGAATCCACTGGATCCCTGAAGAGAGTCAGAGAAAGATTTGGTTGGTTGGATGGATGGATGAACAGATAGATGCAAGTTACTTCTCTCTGTCACACACACACACACACACACACACACACACACACACACACACACACACACACACACACACACTCACACACACAGAAGAGAACCATCAGTGCTATACATCTTTACGCTTTCACCATGGCAACTGACAAAGAGCCTTGGCT